>WNWK01020800.1:0-35166 GCA_009830355.1 Cherax destructor | reverse complement strand
TTTCATATAGAGGTGTTCCTTTCACGGACTATTTTGCGGTCATTGCTACCCACCTTCGCACCTGTTGGCAACAACGCTGGTCTGACCTGATGAATAACAAACTTCATTATATTAAACCGGTTTTAGGTTTCTGGCCTTCTTCTTGTCACCAATGTCGAGGTTGGGAGACTACACTCTCCCGTCTTCGCATCGGCCACACTCGTCTTACTCACGGGTATCTCATGGAGAGGCTCCCTGCCCCTCTCTGTGAGCATTGTCAGGTTCCAGTGTCTGTTCGACATATTCTGTTGGACTGCCCACTCTATCAACGAACACGCAGAATTTACCTCCAACGACGTCTTCGCTCTGTGGCTCTTTCTTTACCTTCCCTTCTTGCAGATGGACCCTCCTTTAATCCTGACTCTCTTGTTGACTTTTTGACAGAAACTGACTTACTACACAAACTCTGAAGATTATACCTCTAGCACCTCCCTCAGTCCCTTCTACCTCGATCTCTTGCTACCCTCTATCCCTGCACTATCCACCGTCATGCTGCACTCCATACCCTACTAATCATCCAACTCCCTCTTACAACCCACTCTCCCTGCATCCTACAATAACCTGCAGCGCTGTATAACCCCTGTGGTTTAGCGCTTCTATTTGATTATAATATAATAATAATAATATAGCCTAAAAGCAAGATTAATGATTATACAAACCATGGAACGAGTGAAGTTCGAGCCCATGATGAATGAGTCAGGCAAAAAGACAAAAATATGACAAATGAAAATGTTCAGAATAATGGTAGTGCAAATTTCTCTATTCGGGGTAGTCATCCCACTAATAAATGACCCGTTGTCATACATTGTATGGCCAGTATAAAACAAATTGTTTATATATCCAAAGTTAAGTCAACACAGATTCTGATACACTATTCCAGTCGCATGCCTTGAGGCTCATGGGGCTGGGGTTATAGAATATCAGGATACCTTTCTCAGATTGGACAGCTGCCAAAACACCTCTAGTTTTATTACCATCAGAAGTGGGGGGTAAGCAAAACCCGTAGGGGTCATATAGTGCTTGGAGGAATGAGATGCAGTCAGGCAAGGTCAGATTCAATTCCTTGGATCGAAAGCCCCTCACCAGCTTCAGGTAATTATGAGTTACTCGATATGAGTGAAGGATTGTCAATGACTCAAAATTAATCACTGTAATTGTTTCAGATCACCTGACCTAGTTTCTATAATAGACGAGGTTTAGTGTAGATGGTAGCTGAATATGCTGGATCGGTAAAGTGAAAGTTATATAGACACATATAGACTAGAGTTGGCTTTATTGGCTAAGTGGGTACACCAGGCAGATGCGAGTTGAGTAGTCTGGAGCTAAGATACCAGAAAGGTATCCCAATGATGTTGTCCGGTTGGTCTCTCGGCAGTCACTTGAGACCGAGAGCTGGGCACTACCAAAACTAGCCCATAGGTCAGCAATTTCCCCTAGCATGAGATATGTGAAACAGGAATGTCAAGAAAGGGTACTAGCTCACAATACCGTGTCAAGTCATCCACCATTACAAGCAGGTGTTTATTACCCTTCTCCGAGGTCGAGAAGTTTGTCAACAGGTCAACATAAGTTCTCTTCTTTGTAATGAGATATTTAATAGGATTAGGACTAGTAATTACCTTTGTGCTAGAGATAGACAACACATTAATGCACTACTATGAAGTTTCTGCCTCCATTTTAGACCAGAAGTATTTCATTCTTGCCTGTCTGACACTGAGGTCTTTACCTGGATGCGTTGCTCCTGGGATGTCATGGATCAACTTCAGAGTTCCTGGCATTACGTATTCTGGGATCAAATGGTGTACGGTTCAGCCAGGATCCGCTAGCTTTGCCACATGTACAGCACCCCTTAGTTGACAAGTGACAACTAAGTCCCTCAGGGGTACAAGTGATTTAACCTGTAGGTCAGCAGCCTCCTGGGTCAGGAATCGAAGGACTGGTGACCACACAGGGTCTTGACATTGGGCTCTCTGTAGATCCTCAATGGAAAAAGAGTTCATTCATCACCATTCACATAGAGTATCCCCACGATCCCCGTTGGGGAGGGGAGCCTTTACTTCGACGCTCTGCATCACCTCCATGATGCATTTCTCAAACAGTGTGAAGATTAAACTAACAAGTGGACTAGTCAATGACTCTTTCAAGCTAGCACTTGCAGCTGCCATTAGTGGTACACTACAAGTCAAGTGTAATGCGATACTATCGCTCAAAGAGGCTTTTGTTGTCTGTACCGACGACACAGAGGCCGAGAAGCTGATCACCACCACTGCTACTGCCACGTTACAACAGCATGGATTTCAAGTCATGACATCTCCAGCTTTGAGGGCTTAGAGAACTGTGTTTCCCAAACGCCTAGACAAGCTCATCACTACCCAGGCTACCGACGAAATTAAATCATCTATCGAAGCCCAGAACCCTTGGGCCAAGGTGGAATATATTATACTAAAATTACCAATGCTTCCTCTATGATGAAGGTCACCTTCAGTGACGTCACCATGGCAGCCAGAGCTCTCGCTGAGGGTCTGGCTATCCACTATTTCCACATTAATCCAGTCTACATCGAAGCAGAGAGATTCAGGCACATCCCACAGTGTTATAACTGTTACTCATACTTGCACACCACCAAAGACTGCCCAACCAAGGACAAGAAGTTCTGCTCTACCTGTAGCAACGAAGGCCACGATTTCAAGACCTGCACCACCTCAACTCCACCTAAATGCTTGAACTGCAAGAACGACCACCATATTCTTGCTGCCAAGTGCCCCATCCGACAAGAAGTACTCAAAAAACAACTAGAACAACACAAGAAAACCACTGCTCAAACTACCACATATGCTGCTATTACAAAGATCCAAGCTGATACCACCAAGATTCTCCAGTCCACCCAAGCTGCTTCCTCCACTTGTACTACATCATCTCCACTCCCTGCTGGCGACTCCACTAGAATTCTTTACTGCATTATGTACGCACATGTACACAATGTAGCTTCACCTAGGTCATTCAACACAACCATCAATGAACTCTTCAAAATCAACAACATGCCCGGATTCACATTCCCTGCATCTCCACCTTCATCTGAGATCATGAAGTCCACTGCAAATATTGTTAACGTCGTCACTGCTCCACTACCACCACCACCGTCTCCCGCCATGGAGATGGACCAATCAGAGACCACCGAGACTCCGTCAAATCCCACCAATGAGAGACCACCACCATCTTTCTCCACCACCACCGCAATGGACCAATCAGCGGCCTCGTCTGAGCCGACTCAGCATCCACAAGCACAGCCTCTGCCACCAGCCAAGAGAGCTAAAATTCTACAGAACCTTAATATTGAAAAATTCCTGGACAACATTCACTCATATGCCAGCACTGATACTACTGCCAGCCCTCTTGTGGCTACCCCAGTCTATGGTGACGATGCATACAGATGCACACCTGGTGTCCGGTTCTACACCACTGACCAATACAAGGACACAATGTTTGCCCAAGAACTTCACCAGTGGGTCCAGGATGGGACTGTTAAGTTCACCTGCGACCCCAAGCAATCTTACAGCACCGAATCAATACTCCAGAAAATCAGCCTGTTTCTAGAAGACATCACACTCCCGTTTATAGTGGACTACCTCTCCAAGAGGAAGTTCAGATCTCTACAGAATGCTTCACCTGAACAGATCACTGTTTAGCAAGCTTCCCATCGACCAATCACTGTGAAGCTAAGCTTCCCCAGCACTTTGCTATTTAGCTAGAGCTGGGGTGTGGCTCCAATTGACCCTGTAATCGCTGCTTTCCTGGCTTTTCCTGACCTGTCTTCTGTTGCAACCACACCAAGCCATCCTTATGATCATCAGCTGCTCATCGCTAACGTGCCCCTCAAGAAACTCCCACTCCTGGGAGCCACCGACGCCGCTCATAACAACGCCATCCCTCAAGACACTCCCATCCCTGGGAGCCAAGGCCGGGTCACCATCTGGAGAAGACCCGGGCCGGCAGTACCAGCGAATCTACAAGAAGAAGAAGAAGGAAAAGGAGTTTGTGCACTAACAAAATCAATATGCCTCGACAGGAGATCAGCAGCAACATTTCGTTTACCATTAACGTAGCAAATTTCTGGGCTATAGTCGTTAAAAGTGAGAGACCACCAAGCATGCTTTTCCGAGAGATTCTTGTTTGCAAAGAGAGATAACAATGGCAAATGATCTGTGTAAATCTTGATGGGATAATGGTAAATGTCTTGGAAATGGCTCGAAGCCCAAATGATAACTAAGGCCTCTAGCTCTGTTACTGAGTAGTTAGTTTCAGCCTTGGTAACCTCTTTAAGGGGGGGGGCTCCTTGATGAGGTAAATAGGCTATCGGTCTGAGGAATTGGACCTCTTGGTCTTCTTCCTCAGACCGAACCTATTTACCCCCCAATCCCCCCTCCCTTTTCCCATTTTCCCCATCCTCGCTTTTCCCTTTCCTCCTCCTCCTCCTCATCCCTCCCTTATTTACTTCCCATTTTTCTCCTGGGAGCTTCCCTCCACAGGCATTCTAGTTCCTAGGTAGGGGAAAGGGTACTGTGGTCTACCCCTTTCCGTTTAGGTTCTTGGCGGTGGTGTAGTTTGCCGTGGAATCTGGATTGCCTGGGGATGCCCCTCCCTCTCCGGTCTCCCGGGGGGTGGCTTTGGGTATCTTTCTGGTGATGGGTGTATCTCTGGAGGCCACCTTTCGGATTCCGGGGGTGGTGACCGAAGGAGGTATGCTTTGTGGCGGATATCCGGCCGCCCTCTCTTTTGTCCTCCGAGGTAGCTCGGTGGTTGTGAGGTTTGCTATCCCAGATCGCTGGTTTACTGGCATGAAGGGTAGGGTATGGCACGGGTTCCATGCAGCATCTGCCCTACTTGTGGTGTTGAGGTCCTCTTGGGCACAGAGGGTGATTTACACCCCTTTCATTCCTCCTAGGAGCTATTCCTCCACGTTCCACCCTTTTTTTTATTCTTTTTTTTATTATTTTCTTCTCTTCTTTTTTTTTCTTAAAAACAAAAAAAAAGAAGAAACCTAACCATGGATGCCCTAGCCCATGAACCTAACCATGGATGCCCTAAACTGTGAACCTACCCCCGGGCCCCTTCCTGATACCGCACCCAGTACTGACCCTGCCTCGTTAATGGACAACTCTTTGGACATCTCTAATACCCCTGTACCTCTTGCTGGTGCCGGATCGTCACCTGCTTCAGGTACCGAGTGACGCTTTGACTGGTCTGACCTGTGCCTCTCTCTCTGCCTTGATCTTTCGGATGGTGTTCTCTCACGTTGGATTTTGCCAGATCGCTTGCGTCCGCCTCGGGGCCACCTCTGGTCCCACATTCAAATGACCAAGACCCTTCCATGACGATTCGACACTTCCTTCTCGTTCATCTCAGAAACGACCAGCTCGTCACGCACTCTCCTTAAACACTTTGTTTCACACTACTCAATGGACAAAGTTTTTTACTCTAAGACCGACAACTCCAACTACCTATCTTTCTGATCATAGTATTGGTAAAGCTCTCCTATGCCATGTAGGTAAAGATATCTCATTTCACGCTCTCTAGAGCGACACTCTCATCATCACGGTCCAGAATGCTGGCCAAGCTCGCGATCTTTCTCTTACGACCATAGATACTATTCCTATCACTATTGACAAGCATCATTCTCTCAATTCTTGTAGTGGTACTGTCATTTTACCCCACACCATTGTCCAACAGAATTTCCAGACATGTGGTGATGACATTTTGGAGCAGCTTGAGCTCCAAGAACTCCCTATCCTTAAAGTTGACACTTTTGTCCTCCCTGCCAATAAGCGAAGACGTTATCCTTACAATATAACTCATTTAACATTTGACTGCCGTGAACTACCACCTTCGGTCTACATTGCAGGTCAACGTTTACAAGTTCGAAAGGTGACCCCTACACCGCAACAGTGTAGAAACTGCTGGCATTTTGGTCATCCAGCGAAATATTGCAGGTCCATGGCCGAATGCCCAGTCTGTGGTGCCGACGACCATGCCAGTCCTTCTTGTACTCTACCTCCCTCTTGCCTTAACTGTCATGAGGCACATCCATCATACTCTCGCCGTTGTCAGGTTTACCTGAATGAGCGGAAAATCCGTTGTCTCAAAGAAGTGGAAGGTTTCTCGTATGCGATGGCCGTCTCTCATCTACGCCTTCAAGGGAGACTTCCCCATATTTCCTATTCTCGCATTGCTAAACGTCGCCCGCTTCTGAGGTCCCAACTTCCCCGCCTTCCTCTGTGGTCGCCTCATCCTCAGTCACCCGTCTCCAATCCTTTTGATGTTCTTGGCTCCGATGTCCCTACCTCGGCATCCCATGCTGTCCACACTCCTTCCTCTACTCACTTGCACAGTTCTGAGTCTACACGTCCTCGCCCTTCACCTAAACCTCCGTGCCCCCCTTCTCTTAAGTCTGGCAAAAAATCCCTATTGCCGGGTTCTTCACCTCCGTCTAGTTCTGTAATGAGTGTGGAGGTTCATCATCCTCCTCTACAATATCTTCATCCCCTGTCCCCTCCCAAGCCCCTTCGACAGTTTCCTCTTCCATCTCCTCGCCCTCTACTTTAGTACAGTCTATAGACTCCCGGATAGTTCCTCACTCTCTTTCCATTTCTAATGTAGTCCCACATTCTGCATCTTTGACTTCCGAAACACTGGAAGCTATCACATAATATATTTCAGAGAGTGGAAAGATGATGGACACCGCTCCACCTGAGGTTCCTCCTCCTCTCTCTTCTTCGTCTACACCCCTCCTTCCTTCACAACGTCCTCCTCCTTCTCTGATTAAAGGTCTTCCGCTGCTTCCACATGTGGACTTTTCTAACCCTAGTCCATAGATACCTCTCACTTCTACTTATATCTTTCTCTCCATAAATCATGGCTTACTTGCAGTGGAATATCCGAGGCCTCAGGGGTAACCAGGGTGAACTTCAGGTGTTGCTCTCCCAGTTTTCCCCTGTTGGGGTCTGCAAGAACCCAAATTACAATTCACTGTTATCAGGCCCTTTTCAGGCTATGATTTGTTATATTCATCGGATCCTTTTTCCAATGGAACCTTTAACGAAAGTGCTCTTCTTATATGCACTGGTGTTCCATACCATCAGCTCTATGTTCCTTCTTCCTTACATTACACCGCAGCCCGTATCCACTTGAATAAGTGGTATACACTCTGTTCTTTATATCTCTCCCCTTCGCGGGCATTGTCTATCCCAGATGTTGATTTTCTGGTTTCTTCCTTGCTGCCACCCCTTCTATTACTTGGCGATTTTAACGCACACCATTTTCTCTGGGGAGGGTTGCACTGTGTCTCCCGTGGCGTTCAGTTGGAGGCATTTCTTGCTTCTCTCCCCCTCCATGTTTTAAATATGGGTACTCCTACCCATTTTGATCCTCGAACTCATTCTTTCTCCTGTATCGATCTCTCCATCTGCTCTTCCTCAACCGTCCTTGAATTCACCTGGTCTGTCCTCCCGGACTTACATGACAGCGATCATTTCCCAATCGTCCTTAAGTCCCCTTCGTTTTTTCCACCTCCTCGTTGCCCATGCTGGCAATTTGACCGGGCGAAATGGGACCTTTACACACATCTTACTGCCTTGCATGAGGTTCCTTCCTCGTCCTCCATTGATGAGGTTTTACATCTCTTTTTGTCCTCCGTCTTCACAGCGGCTTCACATTCTATTCCCCAAACCTCGGGCAAGCATTCTCAGAAGTGCGTGCCTTGGTGGTCTCCTGCTTGTGCTCGGGCAGTACGTTTGAAACGCGCTGCGTGGGGCAGGTATCGGTATAACAGAACCACAGAGAGACTCCTTGATTTTAAGCAGAAGAGAGCAATTGCTAGCCGTGTCATACGTGACGCTAAACGCACTTGCTGGCGAGATTACGTTTCTACTGTCATTTCGGCTTCCTCGATGTGTGCAGTGGAAGAAAGTGCAGAAATTAAGTGGTAAATTCTCCCCCAACCCGGCTCCTGTTCTTCAGGTTGCTGGTGTCGATATAGCACACCCTCTTGCCGTTGCCACTGAAATTGGTAATCATCTGGTCTGCATTTCTCAGGGGCTCCATCTATGCCCCTCGTTCCTTTCTTCTAAGTCTGCCAGTGAGTTAAAGCCCTTAGATTTTTCTTCTCATAGAGAAGAATCTTATAATGTGCCTTTTACTCTTCAAGAACTGAAGGCAACACACACTGCTTGCCGATCATCGGCAGCTGGGCCAGACGGCATACATATTCGTATGCTACAGCATTTACATCAGTCTGCTCTTACTGTCCTCTTACGCCTCTTTAATCTTATATGGTCGCAAGGAGTTCTTTCCCAGCTGTAGAAGTCTGCTATTGTTCTCCCTTTTCGCAAACCGGGTACTACGGGACGTGTTACCTCCCACTACCGTCCCATCGCTCTTACCAGTGCAGTTTGCAAGGTGATGGAACGTCTAGTTAACCCTTTGGGGGTTTTGGTAGTACAAGTACGTCTTACGCGCTGGGGTTATTGACGTACTAGTACGCATAAATTCTAGCGCCCTCAAATCAAGCAGAAACAGGCTGTTAGGCCTAGATGGGATAGAATGGGTCTGTACGGTCAGTGTGCGCAGTATAAAAAAATTCCTGCACCACACAGTGCATAATGAAGAAAAAAAAACTTACCATGTTTTTGGTTTAAAACAGCAACTTTGCAATCTATTTTCGTATGGTATTTATGCTTGTATTCTCGTTTTCTTAGTCTCATTTTATAGAATAGATGATATATTACAGAAATAGAGATAATTTTGACTGGTTTCACGATGACAAGTACCTTGAAACTGAGCGCAAAGTAGCGAAAATGTTCGATTTTGGCCGATGTTCAAGAGTAAACAAATCACACCATGCGTCCAATACACATCACCTGGAGAGTCTAATATTCTTGCACAAGTGCGCTGATATTATTTATACCATTTTTACAATGATGCAGTTGTATACATAACAGTAAATCTTCTATTTTTTGTGAGAATAAAAATTCAAAATGGAAAGCAAAAGTAATGTAAGAGGGGCCTTGAGACGTGACTCATGAACGAGAAGATGTTATTTTAGTGCCAAGAATGTCTGCCTTGTTTATTATGGACCCTGTTTTGAAATTGGCATCGTTTGAAATTTGTGTGAAATTGGCCAAATTGCCATTTTCTGACCACTATTTTGGGTAGTTGAAATTGGTAAATAGGCGGTTTCTTGTACTCAATCGATAGAAAAAATGGAGTTCTAGCGAAATTGCTATAATTGTAGTAGACTGAAACATTGGAATTTGCCGAAAATAGGGCTCAAGTGGGCGAAATCGCCGATGCGTAAACGTCATCAATACCGCTAACTTCGCGAAAGCATAATTCCGTTAGTTTTTATCAAATTTCATAATTTTTGTGGCGTTATGATCGGAAAAAGATTCTCTATCATGTCATAAAAATATTTTTTTTTAAATTCTTGGACCCTGAGAACGAGTTTTAGAGAGACTCTTGGACCCCCAAAGGGTTAATAGACGTTTGATGTGGTATTTAGAGACGCACAATAGTCTCTCCCCTAGTCAATATGGCTTTTAAAGGCCGTTCTGCCATTGACCCCTTACTGCGCTTGGATACGTATATTCGTAATGCCTTTGCTAATAACCACTCGGTTATCGCCATCTTTTCGACCTTGATAAGGCTTATGACACAACTTGGAGGTATAATATCTTGGCCCAGGCCCACTCCTTAGGCCTCCGAGGCAACTTACCATTCTTCCTTAAGGCCTTCTTAACTGACAGACATTTCTGTGTCCGAGTTAGTAATGAGCTTTCCCGGAATTTGTCCAAGCTGAAGGTGTCCCCAGGGTTGTGTTCTGAGCACAACACTCTTCTCCTTGCTATAAATAATCTGGCATCTGTTCTCCCATCCAATATTTGGTCATCACTCTATGTGGATGACTTTGCTATAGCTTGTGCAGGTGCTGACTGTCACCTCATTGCAGTTTCCCTCCAGCATGCCATCAACCGGGTTTCTGATTGGGCCACCACTCACGGGTTTAAATTTTCTAGTGGCAAAACTCATCAAATTACGTTTACTAGACGTTCAGTGGTCTTTGATCATCCATTGTACCTATACGGCTCACATTTTCCAGAACGTGATACAGTCAGGTTTCCCGGCCTGCTGTTTGACCGTCGATTGTCCTGGAAACCTCACATTACCTCTCTGAAGGCAACTTGTCACAGCCGGCTGAACCTCTTTAAAACCCTCGCACATCTTTCATGGGGAACTGATCATAGAACTCTCCTTCGTCTGCATTCAGCCCTAATTTTATCGAAACTCGATTATGGTGACCAGATATATTCGGCGGCCTCCCCTGCTACTCTTTCCATCCTTAATCCCATCCATCAACAGGGATTACGCTTATGCCTTGGTGCATTTCGTTCTTCCCTGGTTGAGAGTCTCTATGTAGAAGCGAACATTCCATCCTTGTCCGATCGTCGTGATGCACATTGCATTCGCTATTATGTTCGCTCTCATGACCTCCGCAATCCTTCCATGTATAAGATTGTTACAGATGTTAGTAGACGCTTTTTATTTGTTCATCGCCCCTGCTTACATTGTCCCTTTTCTTCGTCTACATTCACTTCTGTCTTCCTTCAGCTACCACCTCTATATATTCATGTGACATCTCCCTTTCCCCTACCCCCTTGGAAAGTTCCTGCTGTCCGTGTCTGTTCTGTTCCTCTACCTTGCACGAAAGCCCGACTACCTACGGCGGCTTCTTGCTCTTTTTTTCTAGACCACTTCCATTCTCATTCCCATGCCATCGCAGTATACACTGATTGTTCAAAGTCATCTGATGGCGTCCTGGGTTCGCAGCAGTGTTTCCGGACAGCGTCGTGCGAGGGCATCTATTACCCTCGGATAGCATATTTACAGCTGAATTGTATGCCATTCTTGTAGCACTTATCCGTATTGCCTCTATGCCTGTGTCACCATTTGTGGTCGTTTCAGACAACCTTAGTGCTTTACAGGCTATTCGTAAAATTGATACACCTCACCCCTAGTTCTTCTTTATATCCAACTTTGTTACGTCGTATCTCTAGCAAGCACAAAGATATTGTTTTTTGTTGGGTCCCTGGTCATGTTGACGTACAGGGCAATGAACAGGCAGACACTGCTGCGCGGTCAGCAGTACATGACCTTCCAGTTTTATATAGAGGTGTTCCTTTCACGGACTATTTTGTGGTCATTGCTACCCACCTTCGCACCCGTTGGCAACAACGCTGGTCTACCTGCTAAATAACAAACTTCATTCTATTGAACCGAGTATAGGTTTCTGGCCTTCTTGTCACCAATGTCGAGGTTGTGAGACCCCACACTCCTGTCTTCGCATCGGCCACACTTGTCTTACTCACGGGTATCTCATGGAGAGACTTCCTGCCCTCTCTGTGAGCATTGTCAGGTTCCAGTGTCTGTTCGACATATTCTGTTGGATTGCCCACTCTATCAACGAGCACGCAGAATTTACCTCCAACGGCGTCTCGCTCTGCAGCCCTTTCTTTATCTTCCCTTCTTGCTGATGGACCCTCCTTTAATCCTGACTCTCTCGTTGACTTTTTGACAGAAACTGCCTTACTACACAAACTCTGAAGATTATACCTCTAGCACCTCCCTCAGTCCTTTGTACCTCGATCTCTTGCTACCCCCTATCCCTGCACTATCCACTGTCCTGCTGCAGTCCATACCCTACTAATCATCCTCTCCCTTACAACCCGTTCTCCCTGCATCCTGCAATAACCTGCTGCGCTGTATAACCCCTGTGGTTTAGCACTTCTGTTTGATTGTAATAATAATCAGCCTTGGTAAGAACACAACTAGTGTAAGCTATTGGCTGTTGCTTACCATTGGACTCTTGTGACAATATGGCACCAATGTCAACTTTGCTGGCATCCGTTGTCAAGGTAAACTCCTTGGTAAATTGGGAAATTTAAGGACTGGGGATGATGTTAACTTATTATGTGTAGCAAAGGCTCTTTCCTGGTCTCAACTCTGCTTGAAGGGCACATACTTCTTGAGAAGCCGGGTCAGCTGCCTTACCCCCTTTCATTCTACCCACTGCCTCACGAACTTCCCCTACACCCACAACTGGCTCTTCCACACTCCTACAAGATGTTATTCCTCCTTGCCCTACACACGAAATCACAGCTTCCCTGTCTTCATCAACATTTAACAAATCCTCAAAATATTCTCTCCATCTTCCCGATACCTCTAACTCTCCATTTAATAACTCTCCTCTCCTATTTTTAACTGTCAAATCCATTTGTTCTCTAGGCTTCCTCAACTTATTAATCTCATTCCAAAACTTTTCTTATTTTCAACAAAATTTGCTGATAACATCTCACCCACTCTCTCATCTGCTCTCTTTTTACATTGCTTCACCACTCTTTTAACCTCTCTTTTCTCTCCATATACTCTTCCCTCCTTGCATCACTTCTACTTTGTAAAAACCTCTCATATGCTAACTTTTTCTCCCTTACTACTCTCTTTACATCATCATTCCACCACGCTCCTCTTCCCTCCTGCACCCACTCGCCTGTAACCACAAACTTCTGCTGAACACTCTAACACTACATTTTTAAATCTACCCCATACATTTTCGACCCCATTGCCTACACTCTCACTAACCCATCTATCCTCCAATAGTTGTTTATATCTTACCCTAACTGCCTCCTCTTTTAGTTTATAAACCTTCACCTCTCTTTTACTTACTGATTCTATTTTCCTTGTATCCCATCTACCTTTTACTCCCACTGTAGCTATAACTAAAAAGTGATCTGATATATCTGTAGCCCCTCTATAAACATGTACATCCTGAAGTCTACTCAACAGTCTTTTATCTACCAATACATAGTCCAACAAACTACTGTCATTACGCCCTACATCATATCTTGTATACTTATTTATCCTCTTTTTCTTAAAATATGTATTACCTATAACTAAACCCCTTTCTATACAAAGTTCAATCAAAGGGCTCCCATTATCATTTACACCTGGCACCCCAAACTTACCTACTACACCCTCTCTGCATGTTTCTCCCACTTTAGCATTTAGGTCCCCTACCACAATTACTCTCTCATTTGGTTCAAAAGTTCCTATACATTCGCTAACATCTCCCAAAATCTCTCTCCTCTACACTCCTCTCTTCTCCAGGTGCATACACGCTTATTATGACCCACTTTTCGCATCCGACCCTTATTTTAATCCACATAATTCTTGAATTTACACATTTATATTCCCTCTTTTCCTTCCATAACTGATCCTTCAACATTATTGCTACCCCTTCCTTAGCTCTAACTCTCTCAGATACTCCTGACTTAATCCCATTTATTTCTCCCCACTGAAACTCGCCTACCCCCTTCAGCTTTGTTTCGCTTAGGGCCAGGACATCCAACTTCTTTTCATTCATAACATCGGCAATCATCTCTTTCTTATCATCCGCACTACATCCACGCACATTCAGACACCCCAATTTTATAAAGTTTTTCTTCTTCTCGTTTTTAGTAGATTTGTACAGGAGAAGGGGTTACTAGCCCATTGCTCCCGGCATCTCAGTCGCCTCATACGACACGCACGGCCTACGGAGGAAAGATTCTTTTCCACTTCCCCATGGACAATAGAGAAAATAAAAAGAACAAGAGCTATTAAGAAAAAGAAGAAAACCTAGATGTGTGTATGTATATATATGCATGTGTATGCCAGTGTAGTGTGACCTAAAGTGTAAGTAGAAGTAGCTAGATATACCTGTTATCCAGCGTGTTTATGAGACAGAAAAAAGACACCAGCAATCCTACCATCATGTAAAACAGTTTCAGGTTTCTGTTTCACAGTCACCTGGCAGGACGGTAGTACCTCCCTGGGTGGTTGCTGTCTACCAACCTACTGTACTTCCCATCTCCAGAACTCAAGTCCGGCCTGCCGGTTTCCCTGAATCCCTTCATAAATGTTACTTTGCTCACACTCCAACAGCACGTCAAGTATTAAAAACCATATGCCTCCATTCACTCCTATCAAATATATATATATATATATATATATATATATATATATATATATATATATATATATATATATACGTGCCTAATAGGTAAAACTGGTCAATTAGCAAGAACTCATTTAAAATTAAGTTCTTTCAAAATTTTCTCTTATATGTTGAAAGATATATTTTTTCATTTATGTTAATGTAAAAAAATTTAATTTTGCACCAAAAGAATCTTAGAAAACTTACCTAACCTTATTATAACAAGCGCAATTTAATTTAGCCTAATCCAACTAAATATATTTTAAGATACGTTTACAATAATTTAATAATAAACAACACAATGAAATATATATTTTTCTTTAGGTTCAGAATAATTTTTGAAATTATTGCATACAAAATTTTAGCTTGTCTTATATGGCAAGATGAGCGTTGCTATTTAAGCCAAAATCGCAAGTTCTGCCTATTTGGCACGACATATATATTATTGTAACCACGACAGTGGTATTGATCAATAACAACACTGCACTAGCCAGGGGTCGAACCCATGTGCTTTGACCCGCCTCATGGTGAGCGAAACACATGACGCTCTAGACCACTGAACCACACAATCCTTAAGAGTAGCGCATCCAGTAGAACTGGATGTTGTACTGCTACAGGATACGGTGGTGTGGACTCCTCTAAGCTCATTTCATTCTACTCCCTGTTTGGTGTATTAGCTCAACAAGCAGTATATTATATTATTGTAACCACAAACGAGTGGCATTGATCAATAATATAATATACTGCATGTTGAGCTAGTACACCAAACAGGGAGTAGAATGAAATTAGCTTAGAGGCGTCCACACCACCGTATGTCCTTGGGTAGCAAGTACAACATCCAGTTCTGCTGGATGCACTGCTCTTAAGGATTGTGTGGTTCAGTGGTCTAAGGCGTCATGTGTTTTCGCTCACCATGAGGCGGGTCAAAGCAGCATGGGTTCGACCCCTGGCTAGTGCAGTGTTGTTATTGATATATTTTTTATTTTTATTAACACATCGGCCGATTCCCACCAAGGCAGGGTGGCCCGAAAAAGAAAAACTTTCATCATCATTCACTCCATCACTGTCTTGCCAGAAGGGTGCTTTACACTACAGTTATAAAACTGCAACATTAACACCCCTCCTTCAGAGTGCCGGCACTGTACTTCCCATCTCCAGAACTCAAGTCCGGCCTGCCGGTTTCCCTGAATCCCTTCATAAATGTTACTTTGCTCACACTCCAACAGCACGTCAAGTATTAAAAACCATATGCCTCCATTCACTCCTATCAAATACGCTCACACATGCTTGCTGGAAGTCCAAGCCCTCGCACACAAAACTTCCTTTACCCCTCCCTCCAACCTTTCCTAGGCCGACCCCTACCCCGCCTTCCCTCCACTACAGATTTATACACTCCGAGTCACTCTGTCTCGTTCCATTCTCTCTACATGTCCAAACCACCTCAACAACCCCTCCTCAGCTCTCTGGACAATCGTTTTGGTAATCCCGCACTCCTCCTAATTTCCAAACTCCGAATTCTCTGCATTATATTCACACCACACATTGACCTCAGACATGACATCTCCACTGCCTCCAGCCTTCTCCTCGTTGCAACATTCATCACCCATGCTTCACACCCATATAAGAGCGTTGGTATAACTATACTCTCATACATTCCCTTTTACTTCCATAGACAAGGTTCTTTGTCTCCACAGACTCCGAGTGCTCCACTCACCCTTTTCCCCTCATCAATTCTATGATTCACCTCATCCTTCATAGACCCATCCGCCGACATGTCCACTCCCAAATATCTGAATACATTCACCTCCTCCATACTCTCTCCCTCCAATCTGATATCCAATCTTTCGTCACCTATTCTTTTTGTTATCCTCATCACCTTACTCTTTCCTATATTCACTTTCAATTTTCTTCTTTTACACACCCTACCAAATTCATCCACCAACCTCTGCAGCTTCTCTTCAGAATCTCCCAAAGCACAGTGTCATCAGCAAAAGCAACTGTGACAACTCCCACTTTGTATTTGCTTTTTATCTTTTAGCCCAACACCTCTTGCCAAGACCTCGCATTCACTTCTCTTACAACCCCATCTATAAATATATTGAACAACCACGGTGACATCACACATCCTTGTCTAAGGCCCACTTTTACTGGGAAATAGTCCCTTCCCTTCTACACACTCTAACCTGAGCCTCACTATCCTCATAAAAACTCTTCACTGCTTTCAGTAACCTTCCTCCTATTCCATACACCTGCAACATCTGCCACATTGCCCCCTATCTACCCTATCATACGCCTTTTCCAAATCCATAAATGCCACAAAAACATCTTTACCCTTATCCAAATACTGTTCACCTATATGTTTCACTGTAAACACTTGGTCTACACACCCCTACCTTTCCTAAAGCCCCTTGTTCATCTGCCATCCTGCTTTCTGTTTTACTCTTAATTCTTTCAATAATAACTCTACCATACACTTTACCAGGTACACTCAACAGACTTATTCCCCTATAATTTTTGCACTCTCTTTTGTCCCCTTTGCCTTTATACAAAGGAACAATACACGCTCTCTGCCAATCCCTAGGTACCTTACCCTCTTCCATACATTTATTAAATAATAGCACCAACCACTCCAAAATTATATCCTCACCTGCTTTTAACATTTCTATCTTTATCCCATCAATCCCAGCTGCCTTACCCCTTTCATTCTACCCACTGCCTCACGAACTTCCCTACACCCACAACTGGCTCTTCCACACTCCTACAAGATGTTATTCCTCCTTGCCCTACACACGAAATCACAGCTTCCTGTCTTCATCAACATTTAACAAATCCTCAAAATATTCTCTCCATCTTCCCGATACCTCTAACTCTCCATTTAATAACTCTCCTCTCCTATTTTTAACTGTCAAATCCATTTGTTCTCTAGGCTTCCTCAACTTATTAATCTCATTCCAAAACTTTTTCTTATTTTCAACAAAATTTGCTGATAACATCTCACCCACTCTCTCATCTGCTCTCTTTTTACATTGCTTCACCACTCTTTTAACCTCTCTTTTCTCTCCATATACTCTTCCCTCCTTGCATCACTTCTACTTTGTAAAACCTCTCATATGCTAACTTTTCTCCCTTACTACTCTCTTTACATCATCATTCCACCAATCGCTCCTCTTCCCTCCTGCACCCACTCGCCTGTAACCACAAACTTCTGCTGAACACTCTAACACTACATTTTTAAATCTACCCCATACATTTTCGACCCCATTGCCTACACTCTCACTAGCCCATCTATCCTCCAATGGTTGTTTATATCTTACCCTAACTGCCTCCTCTTTTAGTTTATAAACCTTCACCTCTCTTTTACTTACTGATTCTATTTTCCTTGTATCCCATCTACCTTTTACTCCCACTGTAGCTATAACTAAAAAGTGATCTGATATATCTGTAGCCCCTCTATAAACATGCACATCCTGAAGTCTACTCAACAGTCTTTTATCTACCAATACATAGTCCAACAAACTACTGTCATTACGCCCTACATCATATCTTGTATACTTATTTATCCTCTTTTTCTTAAAATATGTATTACCTATAACTAAACCCCTTTCTATACAAAGTTCAATCAAAGGGCTCCCATTATCATTTACACCTGGCACCCCAAACTTACCTACTACACCCTCTCTGCATGTTTCTCCCACTTTAGCATTTAGGTCCCCTAAGCGGGCGGCCTACTACACCCGACTACACCCTCTCTGCATGTTTCTCCCACTTTAGCATTTAGGTCCCCTAAGCGGGCGGCAAGACAAGCCACAAGGGGTGGAATTTTTAGCTCAAGTACTTTCACACTTCTCAGTGCATCACCAGGAGCTATGCAAAGTTGTAAGGCAAATGAGGAAGTTTTTCCTCCGAGTAGCGCAGTGCGGGTTTGTCACCTGCCACAGCCTCTCTCGGAATGTAAGCCAACGGTTTGGTGCCACCCCGCACCACCACCATCCCCATCCCCCCCCCCACTCATATGGGTTAGGAGAGGGTCTCCGGGTTTTGAGAAGTCAAGGAATATGAATTTAGAAGATATAATAGCCAGCCCCAAGCTTTTTCTAGCCGCTTAGAACAGGTCATGTGACTTGAAAAAATACATTTCTCAGTGGATAATATACATATGGATTGCTATTATTCTGTGTAACCTTTTTAAATAAAAGAAAAATGAATGTGCTCTTTTTTTCCATTTAAATTAAAATTCTTTATTGCTGATAATATTACAATGTGGGGGTTTACATATTTTATGGTATTAGTTCATATTATAAAATACTTATTACAAGAAGGCCACTCGTATGTCTAGGTATGACTAGGCATTTCAGGCAGACTAATACTAGATCTTACTCTATATTGACACAATAATTATACTGGTACGTATTTGTTGTGTGGGTCTTGGGAGAGATATTTAGGTAGACATAGACACTCCTTGTAGGATGGTTACGGTATATTTACGGTATGAGTAGGAGAGAGTCCAGCCACGTCTGTCCAGTTATAGGTCTGACGCTAGTGAGAGTGTACGCCTATATGAGGCTGTGCACATGCGCTGAGCCTCTGACGTCAGCGGGTATCGTGACGTCACACGCAAAGGGACCAGCTGTATAAGTGGGATGAATGCTGATACACTACACAAGTGTATATATGATACTGACACGACAGCTCGGCCATGTTATCGTATGACGTCTCGGCATACTATACAACTCTATAGGCTGAACAGACAGGTGGTACTGGGTGAATCTATACAATAGCAAACACATTATAACTTGGAACTAATCAAGATTAATCTTACTCTCGCACTTCTTGAGTTAATGGTACATAAGAGAAATTTAATGGATCTAGATATAAACATTATATATATAACAATTTCAATTTGCAAATTTGATCGATCAATCGATGTGTATTCATGCACTCCACGGCTTCTGAGGAAGAATAAATATTTACAGGGAAGAAGTTTTAACAGGAAAGATAAACTCTGCTAACACGAGTTATACTGTTAAAACTCAGAACTCAGAGAGAACTTGAACACACAAACATCTTGCTAGATACTGGAAATCTAATAACAAAACACACAGTCAATAATTCGGTTCTAAACTGGATTTTCTGATTTTCTATCTTTAGCTCACAACTTATGATCACTTTCCTACTGGAGGAATGAACAACTCGGTTTTGATTAACTTATAATCACTTTCCTACTGAAGGAATGAACAGACTCGGTGGAGTGGAAGGATCTCTCCCCAGTTGAAATAGTTAGCTCAATGACACAAAGTATGAGCAAAGGAGAACGGCTCTCACTATCTCTTACTGCAGGTAAGAATTACTCGACACACGACACTTTACTCTGCAAAGGCTTACTGTCAACTGGAAGGAACACTATCTGGAACACGAGGGACAACAACTGGCACTCTAGTGAATACACTAGCAACAGAAACGCTTTCTGCAATTGCTTTGCATCAGCGAGAGATGCTATAACTCATTCAAATAGTCTTTCTTCAACAAAGCGTCCCCTGGAGAGGAACTACTACTTGAACTAGCAACATTGCAAGGATAGACTCAGTACTCAAGGCGGTCCAGGATACCTCCGGCACCCTAGGCATCTGAACGCTATCTTGCATGCAAGATATTGTAGGGGCTGAATTCCAGACAGGAGTGACAGTAATACTAGTGCCTTGATCGCTCGGCTACGTTAATAAGTAAAACACATATTATCCACAAGAACTAATCTGAACTTCACATTCCGCATCACTCTGGCAATTCTCTGATACAAGCTGGAAGAACAAACACATTGCTCAAAAGCTACAGACTGTCTTTCAGTCATTAAGGGACTATGAGGGCTGTTTACTGACTCATTATCATTATGGCGCTGAATGGCAATACACACAGTATTATCGCACATGGTTACTAGAACTTCAATGCCTCGACTGGCAGCAAACACATTACTACTTGACTTTACTTGAGACATGACTGAGCAATTAAACGAGAATTGAAATGAAAGCAAAATTTACACAAGTATATGGCACAATATAGCTTAACTGATAGAAATTATTAACTATTCTGCATAAGTAACACGGATAATAGCACAATAACACTAAAGAAAAGATAACTCACTGGAAATTTACTTGGCAAGGAAACTCAACACACTAAGATAAAAACAATCTAGCTTTAACTTGAACAGCAAAATGAGTTTTCTTTTCTGGTAAATATCAACAAAAATTGCAACACAATAAAAAGAATTAAATGCACAATTAATTAAAAGAATTCAATAATGGTTATGGCACTAGCAACAATCTGATAAAACGATTCGATAGAATTGTTCACTGGCAATAAATTAAAGTAACTTTACTGCTTGAATCACTAGAAGTTCACTGGAATATTACTTATTACTCTTAGGAAATGACAAGTTACTTGAGCAGTTAAACACAACAAAATTGATGAAACAAAAATTGAATACTGGGGAATTTAATTTACACAAAATCAATTTCAGGAATTATCAATAGTCAATAATTGCACTGGGGGAAAAACTTTGCAACACAAGAAATAAGATATTACAAGGAATTAGTTTGAACACTCTTACTCTTAATTGCAAGCAAAGCAAGGTAACTCAATAAAATAATTACTGGAACAATTTACTTAAAGTACTGACTTTAAACAAACTTAAGAGTGAAATTGTTCAAACAACACTTTAACATGAACTATGTAAAAAAAAAATCATGAACAAGATATTTAACAAGAAAATAAGGCAACACTTACAGGAACTGAAGTACAACTCATCAGGGTAATTAACTTTTGGACTTACAAATTCACAAAAAGTCAATTTCGTTGTCCTTGAGATTAGTAACTTATCAGAAGATTTAGATTAGATTTTGCCACCGAAGTGGCTAGTTTATTGTGCACCCCATATCCATCCTGTGGACGGTAGCGCAAGAGCATATGGATACACAAAAGGCCTAGGCACTAGGCCCCAAAGGGGTTAACAATTGTACATTTGGGTTTATATCTACATTTCAATTATCTGTTACAAGCAGGTATCTTATTTCATGAATAAGATATCTTGACATGTCACATAGGTTATTATATTGTCTATCTCTATATTCCTCAATAAGTGCACAATTAAGCACATAGTGTTCAAGACAGTGACCATATGCCTGATCACATAATTTGCATTTAGTTTGATCATCATCTGTGTCTCCCAAACTGTCAGAAGTACCTGTAGCCAAGCCTAAGCCTGGCCACTACAACATCAGTCAGTCTGTTCACATTGCAAGTTGCTCCACAAACATGCCCATCTGTGCTCGCATTATCATGAGCACAGATAGGCACGTTCATGGAAATTAATTTGGATTTATATCTACAGTTTACTTATCTGTTAAAAGCAAATTTAGGAAATTTGCTTAGAATAATGGTATCCTACCTTCACTAATAAGATATCTTGACATGTCACATAGGTTATTATACTGTCTATCTCTATATTCCTCAATAAGTGGACAATTCAGCACATAGTGTTCAAGACAGTGACCATATGCCTGATCACATAATTTGCATTTAGTTTGATCATCATCTGTGTATCTCCCAAACTGCCAGAAGTACTGTAGCCAAGCCTAAGCCTGGCCACTACAACATCAGTCAGTCTGTTCACATTGCAAGTTGCTACATAAACATACTTATCTACATTCATGTTATCATAGTGGGTTATAGATCTACTCAGGCTTCTAACTGCATTCCTATAGCTATCATTTTCATTATTTATTTCTCTCTAATATTATTCCTAATGCTAGACACAGATATACCAAAGTTATATTCTACATTCTCCTTATGGGTGCTCTTCTGGCTAACATATCAACTTTATCATGAAGGAGTAATCCAATGTGTGACGGAATCCATAGCAAATGTACTTTAATTCCTTTGTCCGGATTTTTGAGTATCTATACCTGGCTTCTCCAATGAGCATGCTGTTAGAGTCATTATAGGAGTCAAGAGCCATCAATGATGACATAGAATCAGTAATGATGATAGAGTCAAGCTCAGTGTCATAAAGTTAGCTTTAGTGCCATAAGGATTGCAAACAATTCAGTTTGCAGTGTAGACGCCAGTTGTTAATTCTTATGCCTAGTTCAAAAAAATTATTATTGTTCTTAACTAGAGGTGGCAACCAGAGCAGATGCAGCCCTGCCAGAAGACTCCTGTTTAGATCCATCAGTGTATAAAACTTGAGATAACTTATTACTACCAGCTAGGCGATAAATTTCTTCTTGAGCAGTTGCTTTAACAAGTGATTTAAGGAAGGGATTACTAGCAATGAGCTTCTTGGGAGGGACTTGCAGGTATGTGATATTAAATGAACACATCTTCCATGGAGGGGTGAAATGCTCTTGTTGCCTACAGTGATACAATTCATGCAGGTTGTAAAACTTAATGTAATTGCATGTTTTCACAATCCATTTAGATCTGTGAGTATTTACTTCTAGACATTTAGTAAGATTCATTGTGACAGTGTCTGGTTCATTTCTTAACAATCTAATACCAAGTACAGTGTTAATCTCAACAATCCTAATGGCACTAAAGCTAACTTATGACACTGAGCTTGACTCTATCATCATTACTGATTCTATGTCATCATTGAAGGCTCTTGACTCATATAATGACTCTAACAGCATGCTCATTGGAGAAGCCAGGTATAGATACTCAAAATCCGGGACAAAGGAATTAATGTACATTTGCTATGGATTCCGTCACACATTGGATTACTCCTTCATGATAAAGTTGATATGTTAGCCTAGAAGAGCACCCAGAAGGAGAATGTAGAATATAACTTTGATATCTGTGTCTAGCATTAGGAATAATATTAGAGAGAAATAAATAATGAAAATGATAGCTATAGGAATGCAGTTAGAAGCCTGAGTAGATCTATAACCCACTATGATAACATGAACGTAGATAAGTATGTTTATGGAGCAACTTGCAATGTGAACAGACTGACTGATGTTGTAGTGGCCAGGCTTAGGCTTGGCTACAAGTACTTTTGGCAGTTTGGGAGATACACAGATGATGATCAAACTAAATGCAAATTATGTGATCAGGCATGTGGTCACTGTCTTGAACACTATGTGCTGAATTGTCCACTTATTGAGGAATATAGAGATAGACAGTATAATAACCTATGTGACATGTCAAGATATCTTATTGGTGAAGGTATGATACCACTTATACTAAGCAAATTTCCTAAATTTGCTTGTAACAGATAAGTGAACTGTAGATATAATCCAAATTAATTCATGAACGTGCCTATCTGTGCTCATGATAATGCGAGCACAGATTGGCATGTTTATGGAGCAACTTGCAATGTGAACAGACTGACTGATGTTGTAGTGGCCAGGCTTAGGCTTGGCTACAAGTACTTCTGACAGTTTGGGAGACACAGATGATGATCAAACTAAATGCAAATTATGTGATCAGGCATATGGTCACTATCTTGAACACTATGTGCTTAATTGTCCACTTATTGAGGAATATAGAGATAGACAGTATAATAACCTATGTGACATGTCAAGATATCTTATTCATGAAATAAGATGCCAGTTGTACTAAGCAAATTTCCTAAATTTGCTTGTAACAGATAATTGAAATGTAGATATAAACCCAAATGTACAATTGTTAACCCCTTTGGGGCCTAGTGCCTAGGCCTTTTGTGTATCCATATGCTCTTGCGCTACCGTCCACAGGATGGATATGGGGTGCACAATAAACTAGCCACTTCGGTGGCAAAATCTAAATCTGCCTAGTAGTATTTTACAAGAATTTTTTTTTTCTCCAGTCCCTGTGTTTTTCTTGTTAATTCTTGTGTTCCATCAAGTGTTCTATCCCAGAGTTATCATTCAGTCGTTTACCCTTGTTTGTTAATGTTTTAATTGTGTAATTAATTTTGCTTGTCCCAGTAACTATATAATTTTTTTTTCTCTCTCCAAGTAATTTTACCTTTTCCCAGTATTTCCCTGCTAATTCTTATATGTTGCAGTCAGTGTTCTTTTTTTCCCTTGCACCTACTTTTGTTTTGTGTACTTGTTTATTTTTATACAGTGCTAATGTGCTTTAACTTTACAGACTAGTACTATAAGTTTTGTTGAAGATCTCAATTTCTTCTGACAAGTTAAGATTAGCAAGCACAACGAAATTGACTTTTTATGAAATTGTAAGTCCAACAATTAATTATATTTGATGAGTTGTACTCCAGTTCCTGTAAGTGTTATCTTCCTTTCTTGTTAAATATCCTGCTCATTAATTTTTTTTCTTTGTTCATGTTAAAGTGTTGTTTGAACAAATTCACTCTTAAGTTTGATTAAAGTCAGTGTTCTTAGTGAATTGTTTCATTGAGTTACCTTGCTTTGCTTGCAAGTAAGAGTAAGAGTGTTCAAACTAATTTATTTTTAATATCTTTGTTTTTGTGTTGCAAATAATTTTTCCCCAGTGCAATTTTAATTATTGATAATTCCTGAAACTGATTTTGTGCAATTTAACTTTTACAGTATTCAATTTTGAATTCACTATTTTTATTGTTTACTTAAATGTTCAAGTAACTTGTCATTCTTCTAAGAGTAATAAGTAATATTTCAGTGAACTTTCTCAGTGATTTAAGGAGTAAAGTTACTTTAATTTGTTGCCAGTGAATAATTCAATTGTCTTGTGCAATTCTCCTTTTTAGTGATTTGTTTCATCAGATTGTTGCTCTTGCATTTAATTCTTTTTAATTTGTTGCTATTTTTGTTGAAATTAAAAGTAAAGAAAACTCACCTTGCAGTTATTTCAAGTTAAAGCTAGATTGTTTTTCATATTAATGTGTTAATTTTTTCTTGTCAAGTCTATTCCCAATGAGTTATCTTTTCTTTAGTGTTTATTGTGCAGTTCTTGTTACTTATGCAGAAACGTTAAATCATTCATACCAGTTAAGCTATATTGTGCTGTATACTTCTTTTATTCTTTCATTTAAATTCTCGTTCATTTGCTCGAAATCATGTCTCAAGTAAATTCAATTGATAACCATGTGTTTACTGCCAGTCAAGGCAATGATGTGGGCCAGCCTATTGAAAATCCCTCGACTGACGAACGACCCAAGACTCCTCGTCCTTTTAGTTACTCTCAAGACCCCCTTGATTCGCTACCACTTTTTAATGGTAACCCAGAAAATCTTGATGACTGGTTCCTTGCCATCTGTTCAAGGGCAAGTGCTGTGGAAAGTCCTCCATCAGAGGAGCGCCTCATTACTATGGCGAAAGAATCCTTGGCTAGGTCGCCAGCTGCAGAGTATGTGTTAACCCTGTTGCGAATGCACGAATTTAAAGGTCTAACAAAATGGGAAGAGTATGAATCCCGAATCCGTAAGTTTCTCAATCCAAAGGAAGTTGTAGACCCATTTATTGTACTACGGGAATTAGTGTGTGCAGTCCCTAGGCCCAATGAAAAGTTGTATCAGTTTGCGTTCCGTTTGGATACCCTCCTATCGTCGTTTGTGATGGGGATCCAAAAATCCGCTTTCTTCCCTTCTGGGCATATAATGGACGCTTGGTCAGTGGGTAAATTTGCAGCTTACGGCGCCATTAAGCAGTTGATGCCGCCTGCATCTGTGTATGCATATAATTCAAAGCCCCTAACAGTCAATGTAGAACCACTTGACGCTCTTGGGCATGTGCGTGATTTGTGTCCCCCTGGATCGTTTCCTCACCGTAGGTCTGTGCAATCTGCATTACCTGAACTGCAGCACTCAGCCCCGCCTGTCGTTTGTGCAACAAGGCAAAATCCCGGTAACTATCGATCTCGCCTATCATCAAAAGGGAGTGTAAAGAGTCAGTATGCTCGTAGTAGTTGTAGCAACTATAGTGACCACAGCAGACGTACCTGCTACAACTGTGGTTACAGAGGACATATCGCAGTAAATTGTCCTGATAATGCTCCTAAGAAATGTCATACTGTCAAAGAGCCCCAATCAGATTTACCATATTGCACTTATCATAGGATACATGGTCATGATACGTCTGACTGTAATGCTCTAAACAACCATGGGTATCGTAGATCCTTCCGTGGTTGCTCCTATAGTAGAAACAGGAGAGGTAATAGAGGCCGTGGTTCTCAGCCTAATATCCAGAATCAACTGCAGTCTTCTAATTCGGGGGAATCCGAGCGCCCCAGTCAACCCGTCCCGTGGTGACAGTCGGAGATACAGAGTACTCCATCCCAATCCAAAATTCCTTCGAGGCTCTGTGTGATCTTGATGGAGAGGTTCTCGGTGATGCCACTCCAGTAGTGGATGATGATAATCCTATAGATGAAATAGAAGAGATATTTACTGATGTAACTCCACTAATTGATGATGATAATTTTGGAGATGATGTGGAAGAAACCTTTACTGATAAAAATCCGCCGTCTTGTTTGCATATTAGTTCCAATGCAACTATGGGTCCTTTAGTAGAAGCATCCGTGTATGGTGCACCCATCCATGTGTTTATGGATTCTGGGGCACAAGTCAATATCATCAGGTCTAGTTTGTTTAGGGATAAGCAGCTAAAACATGTCCTCCTCGTAGAACCAACTCGTGTGTCCTCCCTTAGTGGTGTGGCTGGTTCTCACTTACATGTCAGAGGTCGGACTTCTCTTACTTTCTCCATTCAAGGTAGAGATTTAACTGCTTCCTTCCTTGTCGTTGATAAGATTAGTTACCCTGGTGACCTTCTACTCGGATTTGCTGCCATGAAAGATTTCCGAATTGTGCTTGATCTTTACCGATGGCAGGCACAAATCGATGACCTAGTTGTACCATTTTGGGGTTACCAACTTGGATCTGAGGTCTGCCATACAGCTGCTGAGTTTACAGATCGGATTAGGTCCTTACAAGATGATGCGTTATCTAGTAGTGTTACCAAGCGGTCAGACACTGGAAATCCTGTCACCCCAGTCTGTGTTCCACCCCCAACAATTTTAGACATGCAAGATAGTTCCCAGCCAGCTCAGGTGCCGGAGGTACCCCGGACAGCCTTGAGTGCTGAGTCTATCTCTGCAATGCCGACTAGCTCAAGTAGTAGTTTCTCCACAAGGGACGCCTTGTTGGAAAATGATTATTTGAAATTAGTAATTCCATCTCTTGTTGACATCACTTGCCGTCTGCAGAAAGATACCTCTGTAGCAGCTAGCGCCCTCACTAGAGTGTCTGTTGTTGTCCCTCATGTTCCAGATGGTGATAACGTCCTAGTTGACAGTGATTCCTGCAGAGTAAAGGGTTTATTTGTTGAGCCATCCTTACATACTGTCCAAGACAGTAAGATATTCCTGCTTGTCACTAATACCTTGGGTCACAGTGTTCGACTCAGAGCCAAGTCCAGAAAAAGCATTTCAAACCTTGAAAGAAAGATTAACTTCTGCTCCAATCCTGAAATTCCCAGATTTTACAAAGCCTTTCTACTTAACCACTGATGCTAGTTCAATAGGCATTGGTGCAGTCCTTGCACAGAAGATTGATAGTAAATACAACGCAGTTGCATTTGCTAGTCAAGTCCTTACAAAGGCTGAAAGAAATTATACAATAACCGAGCAAGAAGCCTTAGCAATAGTGTGGTCTTCAAAACACTTCAGAGACATAATATATCAGTACCCTGTCCATGTCTTGACAGATCATGCACCTCTAATACCATTATTCCAGAATAAACAACCTACTGGAAGACTAGCCAGATGGTCTTTGACTATCCAAGAGTTCAACCCTACCTTTGAACATTTACCTGGCAAGTCAAATGTAGTTGCAGATGCTTTATCGCGTCATGCCAGTGTAATAACTGCTGATCCTCCGTTTAGTGCTGAGGATGTAAAGAATGCCCAAAGAACAGATCCCATGTGGTCTGGTGTGATTCAATTCCTGCTCCAGGAAGATATTATTTTTACTGTGAAGCCACCAGCACCTATCAGTGACTTTTTTATAAACCAAGAATTATTGTATCGCATAACCGAGCTGGGAACACCTAGTAGACGTGTATACCAGTTAGTAATTCCTCAGTCACTAGTGAAAGTAGCCTTACAGCTAGTTCACGACACACCAGGTGTTGCACACCCTGGTATGGATCGTTCTATTAAACAAGCCAGATTGAAGTACTTTTGGCCTCGTATGGCAACTGATATTACCGAGTATGTTAAGAAGTGTACTGTTTGTATGAAACACAAAGGTAATATCAATGGTCCCAATCCTATCCAAATGTATCCCACTACCAGTGAGCCATGGGAAAGAGTTGCAATAGATTTGCTACCCAATTTTCAATGTATGATAAAGGCAATAAACATCTGTGTGATGGTCGATCATTTCACCAGATATTGTGAGTTAGTTCCTATCCTAGATAAGACTGCCGAGACAGTAGCTAAAGCATTTAAAGAATGTATAATCTGTAGACATACCACCCCTAAATCTTTAGTGTCTGATAATGGAGGTGAGTTTTGTAACGAGATTCTAGAAAACCTATGTGCCTTGTATAAAATTACTAAATCAACCATTGTTTCCCACCATCCTGCCAGCAATGGTTTAGCAGAAAGAACCAATAAAAAAGTACACGATGTCTTGAGAGCCACTGTCAATCCCAATAGTTCACCCTGGGATGAAGTTATACCCGATGTTCAATGTGCAATAAATTCTGCTTATAATGCTTCTATAGGTGATACGCCACATTATGCCTTGTATGGTGTTGATAAGCGTTTACCTGGAGTTTACCTGGAGAGAATTCCAGGGGTCAACGCCCCTGTGGCCCGGTCTGTGACCAGGCCTCATGTTGGACCAGAGCCTGATCAACCAGGCTGTTACTGCTGGCCGCACGCAGTCCAACGTACGAACCACAGCCTGGCTGGTCAGGTACCGACTTTAGGTGCCTGTCCAGTGCCTGCTTGAAGACAGCCAGGGGTTTGTTGGTAATCCCCCTGATGTATGCTGGGAGGCAGTTGAACAATCTTGGGCCCCTGACACTTATTGTGTTGTCCCTCAACGTGCTAGTAAACTTTTGAGTGTCATCAATGGCTTAGTATCACTTTGGTTTTGAAGCTTCTAGTTATGCACCTTATCATTTTCTTGGCAGTTGTAATAACAACACTTTTGAGACTCTCTAACAAGACATAACAGTGTTATTCTCCTGATTTATTGACTGGTATAAATATGTTTTATACCAGTATATCATTGGGGGGATGTTACATCGCCTGCCGAGTCTTTTGCTTTCGTAGGGAGTGATGTTCGTGTGCAAGTTTGGTACTAATCCCTCGAGAATTTTCCATGTGTATATAATAATGTATCTCTCCTGCCTGCGTTCTAGAGAGTACAGGTTTAGGAACTTCAAGCGTTCCCAGTAATTGAGGTGGTTTATCGCAGTTATGCGTGCAATGAGAGTTCTCTGCACATTTTCAAGGTCAGCAATTTCACCCGCCTTGAAAGAGGCAGTTAGTGTGCAGCAATATTCCAGCCTAGATAGAACAAGCGATCTGTAAAGTGTCAACATGGGCTTGGCATCCCTGGTTTTGAAGGTTCTCATTATCCATCCTGTCATTTTTCTAGCAGATGCAATTGCTACGATGTTATGGTCCTTGAAGGTGAGATCCTCTGACATGATCACTCCCAGGTCTTTGACATTAGATTTTCGCTCTATTGTGTGGTTGGAATTAGTTTTGTACTCCGATGAGATTTTAATTTCATAACGTTTTCCGTATCTGAGTAATTGAAATTTCTCATCATTGAACTTCATATTGTTTTCTGGAGCCCATTTAAAGATTTGGTTTATATCTGCTTGGAGTCTTGCAGTGTCTTCAACGGTGGACACTGTCATACAGATTCGGGTGTCATCTGCAAAGGAAGACACGGCACTGTGGCTTATATCCCTGTCTATGTCCGATATGAGGATGAGGAACAGAATGGGAGCAAGTACTGTGCCTTGTGGAACAGAGCTTTTCACAGTAGCTGCCTCAGACTTTACTCTGTTGACTACTACTCTTTGTGTTCTACTTGTTAGGAAATTATAGATCCATCTACTAACTTTTCCTGTTATTCCTTTATCACGCATTTTGTGTGCTATTACACCATGGTCACACTTGTCAAAGGCTTTTGCAAAGTCTGTGTATATAACATCTGCATTTTGTTTGTCTTCTAGAGCATCCAGGACCTTGTCGTAGTGGTCCAGTAGTTGGGACAGACAGGAGCGGCCTGCTCTAAACCCATGCTGCCCTGGGTTGTGCAATTGATGGGTATCAAGATAAATGGCGATCTTGCTTCTTAGAACCCTTTCAAAGATTTTTATGATATGGGACGTTATCGCTATTGGTCTGTAGTTCTTTGGTATTGCTTTACTTCCCCCTTTGTGGAGTGGGGCTATGTCTGTTGTTTTTAGTAACTGTGGGACGACCCCCGTGTCCATGCTCCCTCTCCATAGGATGTTAAAAGCAGTTCTTGATGAACACGGAGTTCCACGAGTCTGGGCCTGGAGCGGAGTGCATGGGCATGTCATTTATTGCCTTTTCGAAGTCATTTGGCATCGAGGTGATGTCAGATAGGCATGCGTCTGTCAAGTTCTGTGGCACTCTCATAAAAAATTCATTTAGGTCTTCGATTTTCAGTCTGGTTAGCGGCTCGCTAAAAACTGTCATACTGGGACTTAGGTAACTCACTCATTTCCTTGCTGTCATCTGTGTAGGACTCATCCTGTTTAAGTAGGGGCCCAATACTGGTTGTTGTTCTCGACTTTGATTTTGCATAAGAAAAGAAATACTTTGGGTTTCTTTCAATTTCATTTATGGCTTTTTGTTCTTCCTGCGTTTTTTTATTCCTGTAAGGTTCCTTTAGTTTTAATTCGATGTTTGCTATTTCTCTGACTAGTGTCTCCTTCGTATTTCAGATATATTGGCCCCTGTAGCCGCTCCGTTATTCTTTGCCTTCGCCTGTATAGGAGCGCCTCTCTTTCTAGTTTGCATCTTCTCCTCCTTTTCTTAAGGGAATTTGCCTTGAGCAAACCTCAAGTGCCACAGAGTTAATTTGTTCTAGACATAGGTTAGGATCCGTGATGCTTAGGCAATCTTCCTAGTTTATATCATTTAGGACTTTGTTTACTTGGTCCCACCTTATGTTTTTGTTATTGAAGTTGAATTTGGAGAAGGCTCCCTCACGGCTGATCACATTTTGTTGATCTGGGGCTCCCCGCATGCATGTCTGGACCTCTATTATGTTGTGATCTGAGTATATTGTTTTTGATATGATGACATTTCGTATCAGATCATCATTGTTGGTGAAGATGAGGTCCAGCGTATTCTCTAATCATGTGGGCTCTACTATTTGCTTGTTTAAGGTGAATTTGGTGCAGAGATTTAAAAGTTCATGCGTGTGCGAGTTTTCATCTGAGCTGCCTCCTGGTGTTATCTCTGCTACCACATTGTTTGCAATGTTCCTCCATTTTAGGTGCCTTAGGTTGAAATCCCCCAGTAGCAAGATGTTTGCCTTATGAGTTGCTATATTCTAATCCAAAACCGTCTTATAATCCTGATGATTTTGTAGCAACTCGTACCAGCCAAACTCAGAGTGTTTTCAGAAGAATCCGTGAAATGCTTCATAAGTCAACAGCAGAATTTACTAGAGTAACTAATTCTTGAGCTAAACCGACTAAAATTAAAGTAGGTTCGAGAGTAATGATTACTAACTTTAATAAAACTTTGGCAATGCCTAAACTAGACCAAACGTTTGTCGGCCCATATTGAGTAGTCGAACATATCAATGGCAATAAGTATAAAGTTAGAGAAATTAGTACGGGTCAGTGTAAAGAATCGCATTTAGATCATATGAAGTTAGTATGTGACGAAGACGAAGTTCCTGACAACCAGAATGTTGTGACTGACAATGATAATCCGTCTGACCCTGTACCTTCGACTTCTAGTAGTGAGCCAGAGTAAGTAAGTAAGTTTATTCAGGTATACACAAATACATTTATATAGATTATCATACATAGCAGCATATGTGTAGAGAACCTAGGATAACCCAAAAAGTCAGACAGTGACTTATTTCCATTGGGGTTCTTTTTATACCTTAATATTATACATTGTAGGATATATATGTTATTATGTTATAAAGAATATATGTATACTAGGAATAAGGTAAAAAGAGTTATTTACATATACATGTGTGTTAGCTAAAAAAATACAAAATCATTCTCCTCCCTTTCTGCCGCTACATTCATTAGGTACCTTTTGGTTCTCTTCTTGAACTGGCTCATGCTATGACATGTGCAGGCAGTCTGTTCCAATCTACCTGAATGTCGTTACTCCTTGCGTACACGACAAGTATTGAGAAATCCTCAAGTTTCTTCTGTAAATACCTATGTAGAAGCTCATCAACCTAGTTGCCAATTGCAAAAGATTTTGATCCACCCAAAGATGATAACCATTCTGCATATGTAAATCTTACCCTAGCAGAATGGGGTTAAATGTAAATAGACTGTATAATTAGTTGATTGAGTTAAGAGAAAATGTCAACTGTGTGTTTTGTTATCACTTGTTCAATATCCAGAAAAAACAATTGTTTTGTGTTCATGTTCCCTCCGAGTTCTGAGATTTAGCAGTATGACCCGTACGTGTCGAGTCTATTTCTGTTAAAATATCTTTTGTAATTATATTTATTCCTCCTTAGAATCCATAGAGTGCATGAATACAAGTCGATCGATCGATTTTATCATTTGACAATTTTAGAAATTGTAATTGTAATATAATATATAATGCATTATATTAAGATCCATTAAAATTCTCTTAAGAACCATTAACTCAAGAAGTGTGATAGTAAGATTAGTTATTACTATCTATTCAGTCAATTGAATCCTGTTATAATTTTCTTGATTAGGTCTAAGTTATAATGTGTTTGCCATTGTATAGATTCACCCCAGTGCCACCTGTCTATTCAGGCTATAGAGTTGTCTAGTATGCCAAGACGTCATACGTAACATGGCCGAGCTGTCATGTCAGTAATATGTATACACTTGTGTAGTGTATTAGAATCATCCTAGCTTTATATAGCTGGTCCCTTTACGTGTGACGCAGAGGCCTGCGATGTGTGTGCTCAGAGGCAGGCGTCGGTCTCACACCTATACGAAAACAGAAGTGGCACTGGTATTTCTCCTCACAGACTCCGTTAATATACCAGTAACCAACCAACAGAGTGTATCCATTGACTACCTTTTATCTCTCGAACCCTTTCCGATAACAAGGGTTTCCTTGTTTGCCAGAACCAAGTCAAGTAGGTTATTTCCCCTTGTAGGTTCTGTCACAAACTGCTTCAAAAAACAATCCTGAACTACTTCTAAAAAGTTGTTAGATTCTAAATTCCCTGTCAAGAAATTCCAATCAATTTAACTAAAGTTAAAGTCCCCTAGAATTACTACGTTATCGTGCCTTGTGGCCTTAACAGTTTCCTCCCAAAGTAGTCTCCCTTGTTCCCTATCTAAGTTTGGAGGATGGTATATCACGCCTAAAATCAATTTTTCACACCCCTCTGAAAATTCTATCCAGACAGACTCTGTATGTATTATTTCAGACTTTACTATGATAATATTACTATACTTTACTATGATATGGGATGCTAACATCCCATATCATCAAAAAATTTTGAAAGGGTTCTAAGAAGCAAGAGCGCCACTCATCTTGATACCCATCAATTGCACAACCCAGGGCAGCATGGGTTTAAAGCAGGTCGCTCCTGTCTGTCCCAACTACTGGACCACTACGACAAGGTCCTGGATGCTCTAGAAGACAAACAGAATGCAGATGTTATATACACAGACTTTGCAAAAGCCTTTGACAAGTGTGACCATGGTGTAATAGCACACAAAATGCGTGATAAAGGAATAACAGGAAAAGTTGGTAGATGGATCTATAATTTCCTAACAAGTAGAACACAAAGAGTAGTAGTCAACAGAGTAAAGTCTGAGGCAGCTACTGTGAAAAGCTCTGTTCCACAAGGCACAGTACTCGCTCCCATCCTGTTCCTCATCCTCATATCGGACATAGACAGGGATATAAGCCACAGTGCCGTGTCTTCCTTTGCAGATGACACCCGAATCTGTATGACAGTGTCCACCGTTGAAGACACTGCAAGACTCCAAGCAGACATAAACCAAATCTTTAAATGGGCTGCAGAAAACAATATGAAGTTCAATGATGAGAAATTTCAATTACTCAATCACTCCCTACGAAAGCAAAAGACTCGGCAGGCGATGTAACATCCCCCCAATGAAAAGCAACAAACCCCTGGCTGTCTTCAAGCAGGCACTGGACAGGCACCTAAAGTCGGTACCTGACCAGCCAGGCTGTGGTTTGTACGTTGGACTGTGTGCGGCCAGCAGTAACAGCCTGGTTGATCAGGCTCTGGTCCAATATGAGGCCTGGTCACAGACCGAGCCGCAGGGGCGTTGACCCCTGGAATTCTCTCCAGGTAAACTCCAGGTAATACCCGTTTTTATGCAACAATTTAAATGATCACGGACATAGAGTGGCACCCGACCCCCCTTCCCGATACTTCTGTCTATTTGGAACAATTTAAAACCCTGAATGTGACACTCAGCAGGCATGTCCCGTTTTTTCATATTAAACCACGTCTCAGTTATTGCAAAAACATCAATATTACCTGCACTTGCAACTAATCTCAACTCATCCATCTTATTCCTAGCACTACGACTATTGGTGTAATACATTTAAAAACCCTTCTTTCTGTTTACCCTTCCTGCTCATTTTTGTTTTTCCACTACACCTATTACTGTCCTTGTCATCTAGTGCCACTGGCTTTCCAGTATCCACCTTATTCTGCCTATTACTACTTACCCTAGAACTCATAATATTACTACACTGGGACTTCACTGTTTTTCCCCCAAAACCCATACCACTATTTCTAGTTTGAAGCCCTAATAGCTCCCTCCACTGCAGTTGCCAGTGCCCCCACCCCAGACCTGGATAAGTGAACTTCATCCCTGGCATACATGTCATTTCTGCCAGTA
>WNWK01020799.1:0-35167 GCA_009830355.1 Cherax destructor | reverse complement strand
CGAAATATGCAATAAAATACCATTTTAAAAAAATTTTTTTTAAGTTTTTTAAACATTTTTTTTTAAAAAAAATAATATAAAAAATTGTATAAAAATTTGATTTTTTTTTTTTTTTAAAAAGGGGTTTTTTAAAAAAAATTTTGTAAATAATTTAAAAAATAGGCAAAATGCTAAAAAAAACGTTATTTTTTTGGGGCTTTTTTAAATTGGGGGGGCCCATTTTCAAGGTTTTTTTAAAAATTTTTTTTTAGATAAAATATACATATTAGTAATCTTCTTTAAAAAAAAATAATAAAATTTCGCCAATTTTCCCATAAAACAATTGCAGTAGAAATTATATTTAAAAGTGTGATAATTTAAGTATTTTAGCTAAAAAAAAATTTTTTGTCAAAAAAACTAAACCGTTTAAATTTTAAATATGCAATAAAATACCTTTTAAAGACTTTTTTCCCGAGATTTTTAAGTTTAGTTTTTTTTGAGAAATAATATGAAATATTGTATAAAAATATTGATTTTTAAAGTTTTAAAAGGGTTTTTTAAAAAAATAAGTAAATAATTTATAAATAGGCAAAAATGCTAAAAAACGTTTTTTTTTTGCATTTTTTTTTTTTTTTTTTTTTAACACATCGGCCGATTCCCACCAAGGCGGGGGTGGCCCGAAAAAAAAAACTTTCATCATCATTCACCCATCACTGTCGGGGCCAGAGGGGGTTTCTACACTGAAAGTAAAAAGCCGGGAAATGTATTCCCATCTCCAGAACTCAAGTCTGGCCGCCCTTTCCCCCGAACCCTTTTATAAAAGTTACTTTTGCCCCCCACTCCAACAGCACGAAAATTTTAAAAAAACCCTAGCCTCCATTCACTCCTATCAAAAAGTCACACGCTTTCTGGAAATTCCCAAACCCCCCGACACAAAACTTCCTTTACCCCCTCCCTCCAACCTTTCCTAGGCCGACCCCTACCCCGCCTTCCCTCCACTACAGATTTATACACTCTCGAAGTCACTCTGTCTCGTTCCATTCTCTCTACATGTCCAAGCCACCTCAACAACCCTCCTCAGCTCTCTGGACAATCGTTTTGGTAATCCGCACCTCCTCCTAATTTCCAAACTCCGAATTCTCTGCATTATATTCACACCACACATTGACCTCAGACATGACATCTCCACTGCCTCCAGCCTTCTCCTCGTTGCAACATTCATCACCCATGCTTCACACCCATATAAGAGCGTTGGTATAACTATCTCTCATACATTCCCTCTTTACTTCCATGGACAAGGTTCTTTGTCTCCACAGACTCAAGTGCTCCACTCACCCTTTTCCCTCATCAATTCTATGATTCACCTCATCCTTCATAGACCCATCCGCCGACATGTCCACTCCCAAATATCTGAATACATTCACCTCCTCCATACTCTCCCTCCAATCTGATATCAATCTTTCGTCACCTATTCTTTTTGTTATCCTCATCACCTTACTCTTTCCTATATTCACTTTCAATTTTCTTCTTTTACACACCCTACCAAATTCATCCACCAACCTCTGCAACTTCTCTTCAGAATCTCCAAAGCACAGTGTCATCAGCAAAAAGCACTGTGACAACTCCACTTTGTTTGCTTCTTTATCTTTTAGCCCAACACCTCTTGCCAAGACCCTCGCATTCACTTCTCTTACAACCCCATCTATAAATATATTGAACAACCACGGTGACATCACACATCCTTGTCTAAGGCCCACTTTTACTGGAAATAGTCCCCTTCCCTCCTACACCTCTAACCTGAGCCTCACTATCCTCATAAAAACTCTTCACTGCTTTCAGAACCTTCCTCCTATTCCATCACCTGCAACATCTGCCACATTGCCCCCTATCTACCCTATCATACGCCTTTTCAAAAATCCATAAATGCCACAAAAACATCTTTACCCTTATCCAAATACTGTTCACCTATATGTTTCACTGTAAACACTTGGTCTACACACCCCTACCTTTCCTAAAGCCCCTTGTTCATCTGCTATCCTGCTTTCTGTCTTACTCTTAATTCTTTCAATAATAACTCTACCATACACTTTACCAGGTACACTCAACAGACTTATTCCCCTATAATTTTTGCACTCTCTTTTGTCCCCTTTGCCTTTATACAAAGGAACAATACACGCTCTCTGCCAATCCCTAGGTCCTTACCCTCTTCCATACATTTATTAAATAATAGCACCAACCACTCCAAAACTATATCCCCACCTGCTTTTAACATTTCTATCTTTATCCCATCAATCCCAGCTGCCTTACCCTTTCATTCTACCCACTGCCTCACGAACTTCCCTACACCCAACTGGCTCTTCCACACTCCTACAAGATGTTATTCCTCCTTGCCCTACACACGAAATCACAGCTTCCTGTCTTCATCAACATTTAACAACTCCTCAAAATATTCTCTCCATCTTCCCGATACCTCTAACTCTCCATTTAATAACTCTCCTCTCCTATTTTTAACTGTCAAATCCATTTGTTCTCTAGGCTTCCTCAACTTATTAATCTCATTCCAAAACTTTTCTTATTTTCAACAAAATTTGCTGATAACATCTCACCCACTCTCTCATCTGCTCTCTTTTTACATTGCTTCACCACTCTTTTAACCTCTCTTTTCTCTCCATATACTCTTCCCTCCTTGCATCACTTCTACTTTGTAAAAACCTCTCATATGCTAACTTTTTCTCCTTACTACTCTCTTTACATCATCATTCCACCAATCGCTCCTCTTCCCTCCCGCACCCACTCGCCTGTAACCACAAACTTCTGCTGAACACTCTAACACTACATTTTTAAATCTACCCCATACATTTTCGACCCCATTGCCTACACTCTCACTAGCCCATCTATCCTCCAATAGTTGTTTATATCTTACCCTAACTGCCTCCTCTTTTAGTTTATAAACCTTCACCTCTCTCTTACTTACTGATTCTATTTTCCTTGTATCCCATCTACCTTTTACTCCTACTGTAGCTATAACTAAAAAGTGATCTGATATATCTGTGGCCCCTCTATAAACATGTACATCCTGAAGTCTACTCAACAGTCTTTATCTACCAATACATAGTCCAACAAACTACTGTCATTACGCCCTACATCATATCTTGTATACTTATTTATCCTCTTTTTCTTAAAATATGTATTACCTATAACTAAACCCTTTCTATACAAAGTTCAATCAAAGGGCTTCCATTATCATTTACACCTGGCACCCCAAACTTACCTACTACACCTCTCTGCATGTTTCTCCCACTTTAGCATTTAGGTCCCCTACCACAATTACTCTCTCATTTGGTTCAAAAGTTCCTATACATTCGCTTAACATCTCCCAAAATCTCTCTCTCCTCTACACTCCTCTCCTCTCCAGGTGCATACACGCTTATTATGACCCACTTTTCGCATCCGACCCTTATTTTAATCACATAATCCTTGAATTTACACATTCATATTCCCTCTTTTCCTTCCATAACTGATCCTTCAACATTATTGCTACCTTCCTTAGCTCTAACTCTCTCAGATACTCCTGACTTAATCCATTTATTTCTCCCCACTGAAACTTGCCTACCCCCTTCAGCTTTGTTTGCTTAGGGCCAGGACATCCAACTTCTTTTCATTCATAACATCGGCAATCATCTCTTTCTTATCATCGCACTACATCCACGCACATTCAGACAACCCAGTTTTATAAAGTTTTTCTTCTTCTCGTTTTTAGTAGATTTGTACAGGAGAAGGGGGTTTCTAGCCCATTGCTCCCGGCATCTTAGTCGCCTCATATGACACGCATTGCTTACGGAGGAAAGATTCTTTTCCACTTCCCCATGGACAATAGAAAAATAAAAAGAACAAGAGCTATTAAGAAAAAGAGAAAACGTAGATGTGTGTATGTATATATATGCATGTGTATGCCAGTGTAGTGTGACCTAAAGTGTAAGTAGAAGTAGCTAGATATACCTGTTATCCAGCGTGTTTATGAGACAGAAAAAAGACGCCAGCAATCCTACCATCATGTAAAACAGTTTCAGGTTTCTGTTTCACAGTCACCTGGCAGGACGGTAGTACCTCCCTGGGTGGTTGCTGTCTACCAACCTACTACCTATAAATATTTCTTATTTATAAATTACGTACATTGTTTCAGTGTGAATAGTGGTGGTGGCCTGCTGCTGCCAGGCCCAACACCACCACTATATGTACGGCTTATGGTCAGTGGCCCTTATAAACCCAACAACAATAACACTACCACCACTCCTCACATTCGTAATGACATATTTTATTCATTCTAGAGTATATATCATGTTTCTATGTTATTAACCCTTTCAGGGTCCGTGCCGTAGTTCTACGCCATGAGCTCAACTCACTCAGATAAGCTGTGAGTGGTAAATTTGGGCCTAGATATGAGAGAATACATCTATGCGGTAAGTGTGCACCACATAAAGCAAATCCTGCAGCACACAGTGTATAATGAGAGAGAAAAAATTGAGACCATAATTTTCAATTAAAACAGCAACTTTGCAGTGTTTTTCGTATACTTTTATACAGTGGACCCCCGAGTTTACGTAGAGGTTCTTAATTCAAGTATAAAATCATGTTTGCGTAAGTCTTTTATTTGGATTCTAAATGGTTCGTGTTTATGTAATCTATTAGTACCTGCACTGTCGCGCCTCATGACGCCTGAATAAGCATTGTTTACCATTGAGAGAACATTAAGCGTAGTCTCAAACATTCACAATACATTTATGTCTCTTTTGTGGTTTAGTGATTGTCACTGTGAAGTAAGTCACATGGTCTAAGAGCCACAGTCGATAAAGGCTATAGCACAGCCAGTGATAAGTGTAGCAATGGAAATAAGTCACTCTGTCGACTTTTGGGTTCTACACATATGCTGCTATGTATGATAATCTATGTATAACTGGATTTGTGTATACCTGAATAAACTTACTTAAGTTAAGCAATTAATCGATAGAAAATGACGACTCAAAACTTAACTTCTACAATGTTTGAGATTATAGGGACACTGACAAGAACGCAGTACTGTGCCACCATCTCCTCCAAGTGTAAGTGTTTCTTATTTATATAAGTGTGAATATTTCTTATTTATAAATTAAAGTGTAAATATTTCTTATTTATAAATTAAAGTGTAAATGTTTCTTATTTATAAATTATGTAATTGTTTGTGTGATAGTGGTGGTTGCTTCTGCTGAAACCACTACCACCACGGTTTGAGTCTATAGACACTGACAAGAAGCACTTCCACCATCTCCTCAAGTGTAAGTGTTTCTTATTTATATAAGTGTAATATTTTCTTATTTATAAATTAAAGTGTAAATATTTCTTATTTATAAATTAAAGTGTAAATGTTTCTTATTTATAAATTATGTACATTATTTAGTGTGATATGGTGGTTGCTTTCTCTGCGACTACCAACACGGCTGGTCAGTGGCCCTATAACAACAACAACACAAGACCTCCTCAGTTCTGGATTTACTGAATTTTTAAATTTTTGGGTTGGAAATGATTAATTTATTTACATTATTCTTATGCATATTAGAGAGTTGTGCTAATAAATAACCGAGAGTTAATATAGTTGTGAGATCTGTTTAATTTTTACTTCAGTAGTACTGAGGGAAGGGCCACTGTACATTATTTTGGGAATAGGGTTGTTAATTGTTAGAATGTTGAACAGATTATTACGATACTCCGAGTTGAATTTTGATTAGTTGAGAATGGAAGATATATTACAGAAATAGAGATGATTTTGATTACTTTTAGTACTGGAAATGGCTTGAAACTGAGCTCAAAGTAGTGGAAATGTCTAATCGCGCCAGCTGGTGGTTCTAATATACAGTGGTACCCGACTTACGATGGTCCCCAAACACACCCTTTTATGTAAGTTGATTTTTTAAATGCTTTTGTAAGTGTAATTTTGGGGGTCTAAAAGGACTAGTCTGTTTTACATCATTTCTTATGGAGATAAATTCGTTTGGTAATGGCACTTGAACAGCATTCTGGAATGAAAAAATATCATAAGTCGGGGTACCACTGTACGTTCACAAATGTGGTGATATTATTTGTACAATTATTACAATATTGCATAACAGTAAATCTTCCATTTTTTGGTTTGAATAAAAATTCATTATGTGAATAAAAAATAAAAATGGAATTCATTTGTAAAGACTGAAAACATAACTACGTAATGAACAGAGGAAATGTTAGTTTAGTGCCAGGAATGCCTGCATTGTTTATTCTGCACCCTATTTTGAAATTGGAATATTTTGAACTTTGAGTTAAATTGGCTAAATTACCAATTTCCGATCACTTTATTTTGTAGTTGAAACAGTTGACTGGGCAATTTCTTGTGCTCAGTCGATAGAATAGAAGTAATACTAGTGAAATAGCTAAGAATTTGGTCGACTGGAATAATGTAATTGGCCTAAAATGGGAGTCAAAGTCGGCAAAATCGCCGATGCGTAAATATCGTTGATGCATCAAAATTTGCGAGAGCATAATTTCGTCAATTTTCCATCAAATTTCGTACTTTTTGTTTTATTACCTTCAGAAAAAGATTATCTACCATTTCATAAGAAAAAATAAATTTTTTTTTTGTTTTGAAAATTCTTGGACACTGGTGCACCCTCTGAAATTTGGCCTCTGGACCCTGAAAGGGTTAATATTTTTTATTATGTCATATTAGATGAATTGTGATAGATAAATAAGCTGTAGAGCTGATATTAGTGTCATATGGAAGTATTTTGTCCTGCCTCCAAACAATATACTCGCCTCCCTCTCTCCTCCTCTCCGTCTTCCATACACCAACAAGAGTTGCCAATAAAGGCAAGTGTGATGTTAAATGTTCATTTATACATGTTATTAGTGCTTTATATTTGTCATTCTTTTCTGTATGTAAATCTATATTTAATCTCAAAAGAAATATTTTTTGTTAATACGCCTGGGTGTCTGAAACTAATTAATTGAATTTACATTATTTCTTATGGGAAAATGGTTTGTTTTCGCTGATTTCAGTTTTAGTTGATCTCTTTGGAATGGATTAAACACAAAACGGAGGGTCCACTGTATGCTCCTTGCTTAGCGATGGTCGTTTAGCACGACGTGGTCTTAGGAGCGGAACTCTGTCGTTAAGTGAGGAGAGGCTGTATACAGTATATTTCTGTATAAACATTTAAAAATATACCAGAAATGTTATAAATGGTGCAAGGTGATATTAAAACAATATCAAAGATGGTTGATACAAACCCACAACCATTAGGCGTGCTCGTCCTTAGCGATGAATTGTTTCGCGTAGTCTTGGGAAACAGAATTCCGTCGTTAAGTAAGGAGAGCTGTACTGTGTGTTTTTCTTTTGTTTTGTTTTTAAGGCTTAGTTCTATTGCTAATTTAATATATGTTTGTGTAAACTTGTTATCTGGCATTTACAGTCATCCCTCCGTTTCGTGTTTAATCCGTTCCGAGGATGCATAAAACTGAAACACACGAAAACTGAAACCATTTTCCCCAAAGAAATAATGGAAATTCAATTAATCCATTCCAGAAACCCAGAATTTTGGGAAAATTTTTTTTGGGGGCCTTAAAGATAGATTTACATGCACAAATGAATGAAATGAATGTGGCACTTACCTTTATTGAAGACTGATGTTGCTGGATGGAAGAGAGGAGGAGGAGAGAGGGAAGGACCCTATTTTTGAAAGGGGAAACCCCTTCCATAAGGAATTTAGGTACCAAGTCCTTATCCGGGGTCACTTCCTGCATGCCTGCTACACTCCTTCCCTGCCTGCTACACTCCCTCCCTGCCTGCTACACTCCCTCCCTGCCTGCTACACTCCCTCCCTGCCTGCTACACTCCTCCCTGCCTACACACTCCCTGCATACCTGCTACACTCCCTGCATACATGCTACACTCCTGCATACCTGCTACACCCCCCTGCATACCTGCTACACTCCCTCCATACCTGCTACACTCGGTGCATACCTGCACTCCCTGCATAATGCTACACTCCCTGTATACCTGCTTTCACTCCCTGCATACCTGCTACACTCCCTGCATACCTGCTACACTCGGTGCATACCTGCTACACTCCTGCATACCTGCTACACTCGTGCATACCTGCTACCTCCTGCATTCCTGTTCACTACCTGCATACCTGCTACACTCCCTGCATACATGCTACACTACCTGCATACATGCTACACTCCCTGCAACATACTCCCTGCATACCTGCTACACTCCCTGCATACCTGCTAACTCCCTGCAACCTGCTACACTCCTGCATACCTGCTACACTCCCTGCATACCTGCTACACTCCTGCATACCTGCTACACTCTTAAACTCCATCGTGTTTCTCACTTTCTTTACCAAAGGACTGGCACTGGAGCTTTCTTTAGGCCCATGGTAGCTTATTTAGTAGTCACACACAATAATCAAGGCCCAAAAACAATGAATTGTTAATAAATGTTTTGTATAAACTCCTGGGGTGATGTTCACCAAGCGTAAAGAATCTAGACTGCATGACAATGTGTGGGAGGTGCATGGGTGGTTCTACGGCCTTTGTAGTGTGCGGCACTGGTGGACAGGTTCCGGACCAAGCACAAAAACGGAGGGAATCACATGAAAACAGAGGTCAATTTTCCCGAAAAACTGCCGAAAACTGAAACACACGAAAACAGAGATACAGTGGACCCCGGTTAACGAATACCCGGAAATTGTGCAATTATGTAAGTATAATTTTGTAAGTTCTTGTAAGTGTATTTTTGGGGTCTGAAATAGACTAACCTACGTGAAATTTTTCCTTAAGGGAGTAAATTCGTTCGGTAATGGCACTTGAGGGAGACTTCCCGGGTGAAGTTTTACGAAACTCGGGGTCCACTGTACACGATAACGGAGGGATGACTGTATATGTACAGTGGACCCCCGAGTTTCTAAACCCGAAATCGTACATTTATGTAAGTATAATATTGTAAGTGCTTGTGGAAAAGTATTTTTGGAGGTCTGAAATAGACTAACCTACGTGAAATTTTTCCTTAAGGGAGTAAATTCGTTCGGTAATGGCACTTGAGCAGACTTCAGGAGTGAAGTTTTTACGAAACTCGGGGGTCCACTGTATTTATAAGTGGAAAAAATGGCATTTTGCTTTCTGGTGATGTCCGCTTTCCAGCGGTAGCCTGGAACTTATCCTACTGTATAAGTGGGACCCTACTGTATAACTTATGGCTATCTAACCTAGGTCTATATTATTAGCATAGTTATTCCCAAAGTCCCCTGAGGGGAAGCTGTTTGATGCTGGTGAACAGCTCTTGATCTTAGGAATTGGATTTGTTCTCCCATTCCCCAGTTATTGTTTGACTTTTATGGTTTTAGTATTTGCCCTGAATATAATAATAGTTTTCTGCGATTGATCCACAATTTGGGGAGGATAATTTAGACCAATTTAGTTTGTTATAGACCATTATCAAGTTGTGAGCATGATAAAAAAAAAAGTGAGAAAACCAGAAGGCAGGTCAGGTGAAGAGGTGGAAATACTGGTAGCAGAGGATCCTTTTACTGCAACATTTCATGCAAGGCTGGGCTTCGTCAAGTACTGTGCTTGATAAAGCCCATCCTTGGATGAGACATTGTATTAAAAGGACCCTCCACTGCCAATGTTTTTATTCCCACATGTTGGCTTTTGTCATTGTCTACCTAAATGGAGAGGTACTTAGGTACTAGTTTGTACTCATTATTAGTAGCCGTAAGAGGGGACCTATGCTCATGGTTTCCATCTTCATTAATATTTCATTAAGTAAATTTTTTTAATATTTTTGTATGGTATTTATGGTTGTATTCTCGCTTTCTTGGTCTCATTTGATAGAATGGAAGATATATTACAGAAATAGAGATGATTTTGAATGGTTTTCAGACTAAAAGTACAGTGGTACCTCGGTTTACGATTTTAATCCGTCAGAGGGCATATTTTAAGCGAAACAATCGTAAACGAATCAATTTTCCCATAAGAAATAATGGAAATAAATTTAATCCGTCCAAGACTTCCAAAAGTAGTTAAATAAAATATTTTAGAACTTTTGGACATTAAATAATACACAATTTAATAAAGAATACATAAATATACATGCAAATATTGTAAATAACATGTCACTTATTTATTGAAGAGTTGTTGATGTGTGGAGGACGGGAGGAGGGGAGAAGGTGGAGTAGTATGCTAGTGTTTGGAAGGGAATCCCTTCCATTAACACTGCAGGTGGTAAGTTCTTTCTGGGGTTACTTCCTTTTCTTTGAATGCCACTAGGACCAGCTTGAGAGTCACTAGACCTCTTTCTAACAACAAATTTGTCCAGGGAGATCTGTGTCTGGCGATTCTTTAACACATCCCTGAAATGACACCCACTGTGTCATTGTACAGGTGCCAGCACGGCCTGCAACAGCATGGTTAGGGTGATATTCATCCATAAATGCTTGCACCTTGCTCCACATTCCACAAATGCCCTTAATCCTTGAAGAAGAGCACATTCTTCCATTTTTGTTCCACCTCCTCCACCTCCTCTGAACCATTGTCCTGACCTCTGCTCTCTTGTTCCAGTGCTGTTGAAGCTCTTGCAGATCTTCAGTGGTTAGCTCTTCCTTGTGCTCCTCCACCAACTGTTCCACATCCTCACCACTCACCTCTAACCCAAAGACTTGCCCAATTCCACAATTTCTTCCACAACAGGCTCAGGCTCAGGCTCAGGCTCAGGGTTCCTGAGGCTCAGCCCCAAAACCTTCAAAATCCCTCCCTAGGACAGTCTGCCACAATTTTCTCCAGGCAGAGTTCAAAGTCCTGGTAGTCCTCCCTCCCAAGCCTTACCTATAAAAGGTGTACAAATGAGCATATGAAATGGTTTTTCCAATTCTCTTAGGGTTATGTTCATGTTGTGGTCACATCAAAGCACTTTTGAAACATTGCTTTGTTATAGAGTTTTAAAGTTGGAAATGACCTGCTGGTCCATGGGCTGGAGGAGAGGAGTGGTATTAAGAGGCAAGAACTTCACTTTGATGAATTTAAACTCGTCCACAATTTTCTCTACAAGTTTGGAGGATGACAAGGAGCATTGTCCATTATCAGGAGGCACTTAAGTGGCAAATTATTGTCCAATAGATATTTCTTCACACTGGGGCCAAACACTTCATTGAACCAATCTAAGAAAATGTCCTTTGTGACCCAAGCCTTTTGTTAGACTTCCACATCACACACAAGTTAGACTTGCTGACACCGCATCTGCCAAACACTCGGGATTTTCAAAAAAGATACACTAGTAAAGCTTCACTTTGCAATCACCACTTGCATTGGCACAAAGCATCAACGTTAGCCTGTCTTTCATAGGCTTATGTCCTGGCTGTGCCTTTCCTCCTGAGTAATGTAGGTCCTGTTGGGCATTTTCTTCCAAAACAGGCCTGTTTCATCACAATTAAACACTTGTTGGGGGAGGAATTGTTCAGCCTCTAGGTACTCCTGGAATTCAGGAACATATTTTTCAGCCGACTTTTTTTTCAGAACTGGCTGCGCACCATGCCTCACAACACTATGTATGCCAGACGCTTCAAATTTTGAAACCAGCCTCTGTCTTTAAATTCAGCTCACTTCACTCTTGCAGGCATTTTCTTAAGGAGATCATCATGCAACTGCCTTGCTTCACATATTATTCCCTCCGAAACAGTATCTCCTGCTAACTGTTTCTCGTTGATCCACACCAACAACAACCTTTCCACATTTTCCACCACTTGTGGTCTCTGTTTTGTGATCACAGATGCACCTTTTTGCAACAACAGCTTCCTTGATTTTACTTAATATTTCTTATCCACAATGGTAGCGATGGTAGAATAGGGTTTACCATACAGCCTGGCCAGCTCACTGATACGCCTCCACTTTCATATTTTTCTATTATCTCCTTCTTCACTTCTATCGTACATATATTTCTGTTCCTCTTTGCCACAGGCTTAGCACTAGGATCTTTCCTTGGACCCATGGTAGCTTATTTAGCAGTTGCAAGCACTAAAAACAGTGGAATAATGACAATATACTGGTATGAATGCGTGGGTGTGGGTGGGTGGTCGCTCTCGCTTGTAAACAATAGCACTGACGCTCCCTGGGTGCGCTCAGCTGGGCCCAAGCGGACAGGTCCGGCGAATGTCGGTAACCGAAGCAAACATGTAAACCACAAACAAATTCTACGTTATAAATATCGGTTACCGAAAATAACGTAAGGTGATAACATCGTAAACCGAGGTACCACTGTACCTTGAAATTATACCATTATTACAATAATGCAATAGTCTGCATAACAGTAAATCTTCTATTTTTTTTTTGTGAATAAAAATTTAAAATGGAAAGCAAGCGTAATATAAGAGGGGCCTGGAGACGTGACTAATGAACAGAGAAAATGTTATTTTAGTGCTAGGAATGTCTGCATTGTTTATTCTGGCCTCTATTTTGAAATTGGCCTTATTTGAATTGTGTATGAAATTGGCCAAATTACCAATTTCTGATCACTTTATTGGGTAGTTGAAATCAGTAAATGGACGGTTTATTGTACTCACTCGATAGAACAAATGGAGTTCTAGCGAAATAGATATGAGTTTGGTTGACTAGAACAATGTAATTGGCCAAAAACAGGGCTCAAAGTGGGCAAAATTGGCGATGCATAAATATCGCTGAGAGCGCTAACTTTGCGAGAGCGCAATTCTGTAAGTTTTCCATCAAATTTCGTTTTTTTGGTGTCATTACCATCGGTAAAAAATTCTCTTATTTCATGAGAAAAAATAATTTTTTTTTAAATTATTAAATTCTTTGACACTGAGAGCAAGTTTGTGAGCAGGGGTCTCTACAGTGAAAGGGTTAAATTTATTTCATTCTTCTACCACACCATTAATAAAAATTCTCAGTATCCCTTCTGCTTAATTTTTTTTTCTTGTGTGTGTGGCATCTTACTATCCCAGTTAACCCTTAAACTGTCCACACGTAGATATACGTTCACTCGCGTAGCTGACCGAGTATTTTGAGAAAAAAATAAATTGTTCGTTTTCTTTAAAATGAAGAGTGCATTTTGTTTGTCATTCCCACATTTTGTAATACTACACACACTGAGTGCACAGATCCATTCTCTAATCTCTAGGCAACTCAGGCTTATCGTGGCAAGGTTAAAAGCATTTGAAAAAACGTAGATCTACGTTCGGTCAGCTACGCGAGTGAACGTATGTCTACGTGTGGACAGTTTAAGGGTTAAGATACTAAAATTTCTTTATTTTTCATATTTTTATAAACTTGAATGCTATTGCAGTGGACCCCTGGAGTTCGTAGGCGTGGAGTTCGTGACATTTTTCGGAAAATATTGGTTCAGTGTTCGTTGATCCGCTCGGAGTTAGTAATTTGTCCCAGACCATTCAGAGTCAGTGTGTAATTGTTTACCAGCGAGTGACTGCCACCCATGCATTCCCACGCATTCATACCATACATTTTGTCATTACTCCTTTGTATTTAGTGCTTGCAACTGCTAAATAAGCCACCATGGGCCCCAAGAAAGTTTCCTAGTGCCAGCCCTTTGGTAAAGGGCTGAGAGGGGAGAATGTCTTCTTAAGTGATTCAGTGATTCTATGATATGATACTAAAACAGCAGGAGTTGTTAAAGCCTATAGTGCCAGCCAGTGATAAAGTGTAGCATTAACAGTGTAGCAAATAAGTTAAGCGATAGAAAAATGACAACACGAAACTTAACTCCTCCAATGTTGTTTAAATAGGGCAACTGACAACACAGCTGTGTGTCTGGCGGCCATCACTATGTAAGGCGTATCTTTCAGTGGCCCTTATACACCCAACAACAAACACCACAACACCAGTCCTCACATTCGTATTCGTAATGATATTTTATTCTTTCTAGAGTATATATCATGTTTCTATGTTATTAACCCTTTCAGGGTTTCGCCATACTAGTACAGCTTACGCACCATGGTTTCCACGTACTAGTATGCATAAATTCTAGCGCCTTCAAATTAAGCGGGAAAAGGCTAGTAGGCCTAGAGGTGAGAGAATGGGTCTGTGTGGTCAGTGTGTGCAGTAGGAAAAATGGGGACCCAGTGGTGCATTGTGGGAATGCCATGTTAGTACACCTTGTTCACCATGCCTCACAGTAAGAAACTCCTCACTCCTCGGCGAATTGGAACACTTTTGTTCCCCAGTGACAGTTCTAACACCGATGAGTGTGTCAGTGAAGATGAGTTTCAAGGTTTTGAGGTTGTGACCGAAACTAGTGACCATAATACTGTACCAGTAATATTGAGGAAAACCCAGACGACCCTCAACCTTCAACCTCTGGTGCTGTGGTGTCTTGTTCATGTTCAGTTGTACCAGAACGAAGGAGGAAACTCTTCTTTACTCATATCCAGGACTGATGTGAGCAATGGTGATGATAGTGATAGTGAATATGAACTCCAAGCTCTTCAAAACAGTTCCAGTAGCGAGAGTGGAGTGGAATATTCTCCAGTGAAGCGTCGGAATATATGACGGTATATGTGCTCTGGTAGCGTGCCATATGCTGTTCCAAGGGGAAGGAGTACATCTCGGAGTACATCCCGTGGGCGTACAACAGGAACAGATAGTGAAAATGAAGATGATAGTGTTGCAATTGGGATGAGAAATGTGCATTCATCTGGTGGTAGTGGTGGTGCCAGGCGTGAGGCACCAGCAGTGAGCCATGCTTCCACCCATGCTGCTGACTCACCCGACCTACAACAAAGGCCACCCTCACCTACCCACCCACCACACCAACCACCTGTCAATATCCAGTACTGTTATGTTATTTTTTTCCCATTTATCAAGGTTCTACATGTACTAGCATAGGGTATTTACTTAAAAGGTCTTAGGGTAAAAGGAGGATATTTATAGGCTAAAATGATACTTACTCATGCTTAGCTGCTGCATCTGAAAACTTATTGGTCCTCTCACATTCCTCTCAAAAGATTATTTAAACCAACATAATAAAAATAGAGCTATATTAAGAGGTATTTATATACATATAATGTACAGGTCTCTACTTCTAAACATATAACTAGCCTCACCAAAAGCACATGGCTCAGCGGCCACCTTTAACTTTCTTTTCTTAACATTCTTTAACCTTAAACTGTCCACACGTAGATATACGTTCACTCGCGAAAGTGACCGAATTTTTTGAAAAATTAAAAAATAGTTTTTTTTTCTAAAAATGAAGAGCCCATTTTTATAAATAGGATAGGCTTAAAAAAAAACATTTTAGGGCCAGTACTTACCGAGATAAAGCCTGTGAAGTTGGTGCAAAATGGAGCACTGTCCTTCAGAAACAAGAAACATTTATCGTTTTTCCATTTTTTCCATTTTCTGTTGTTTTCATCCTATGATAATAATGTTTTGATGCAGATCTATTCATTTCATTGCCAATTCTTGTTTAGACACAAATATTTGTTACTGAATTAGTAATCATACTGTCACAAACACACATGTTCACACTGATAAATAAATTTGTACACCTGGTTCAATCACTTACTATTGTTTACATATATATACAAGGTATTTACAGGTCCTATTTATGTTTCTAGAAGTCCACCACTGTTGAAAGTCGAAGAAGCATGGATTCATACAGAGTGCCCTCCACATTGCTGACACATGAATCGTGTGTCTTTTCGCACTTGGGTGCTGTGTACTGTAAGCACACACAACACACTTTTTCTGAGAGTACTTCTTCTTTGGAGTAGATGGTAATGGTATCAGGCAGTGACAGTTAGGGATAATTCGGTTGGGCACTTCCCCCTCTGGTTGTGGAGTGACAGGTCGCTGTTGTGGAGTGACAGGTCGCTGTTGTGGGGTGACAGGTCGCTGTGGAGTGGCAGGTATAGGTGTGGTACCATACTTTTCCTATCTGCTTGATGACATTTAGGTGAATTCTGCATATCTATGTACGCTTCCCAGTCTTTATTTCATACATGTTGAAGGCATTGAGCATTGCAATGTCCACAAGGTGGAAAAACACTTTTATATACCACTTGCGACTCCTACGCACACAGTCAACAAAGCCTATCATCATGTCACACTTGTCGACTAGTCGCATATTGTTTGTATAGTCGATGACAACAGCTGGCTTTTCAATAGGTTGATTGTTGAGCGTGCTCATTCTGTCTGTTTGTACCATCTCGTTTCTGTGGATGGTTGACAGCAATGTCACGTCCCTTTTGTCATGCCATGACAGTGCCATGATGTCATTGGCATGAAACGCCTGCACTACACTTCCTCCAGTGAACTTTGGCATGTGTTTTCTATTTCTTCTCACTGTTCCACATATATCAGTATTGTTCACACGTAGGAAATCAGCAAGCATAGGGCTTGTGTACCAGTTGTCTGTGAACAATGTATGGCCTGCCAAGGTATGGCTGCATCATCTTGCGAACAAATCACCAGAAATGCCCAACATGCGCCTGGGTATCATCAGTGTATTTTTACCTGTGTAGATAATGACATCCAACACAAGACCAGTCTCAGTCACACATAACAAACAGTTTTATACCAAGCGATTCGTTTGCTTGGTATATATTGTTTGAATGACAGTCGTCCCTTGAACGAATCAAGGACTCATCAACAACAATGTTCTTGAATGGATAAAAGTAGGCACTGAATTTTTGCTTGGAAAAATTTCCCGGATTTTTAGAAGGTCATTTCGGTTTGGGTATTCCTTCTGAGAAGTTCAACATTCTGAACAGAAGGAATCTTTGCAGGGGAAAGGTCTCGGAATCTGGAGTGCTAATTTAAGTGGTCGTGGACCAGTAGTTTCCTTTTGTTCTTATATTTGGCAAAAAATGGGTGCCAAGGAATAAATACATTTCGACAGTTTATCTTTCCACCTGCGCGCCGTACGTTGAAAAATCTGCATGGTCCTTGATATGGTAGTCAGGTTGGTCGAGTAACAAAAACAGGTTCATTATTGGCTCATCAAAGTATATTTTAAAATAGTCAACTCTGAATATTTGTATGGGACAGGGGGGCATGATGCCACTTCCACTGCCATCAAAATTGAAAGGATTGGATGAATGGTGGGTTTTCAGTCCCCCATTTCCCCGATCAGATCAGGTGGGTTGGCATGGGACGTGGGGGAGCAGGAGGGGAGGGGGGGGAAAGCCTGATTGAGAGGGTGCCTCGTGGTCCTTTGTCTTCCACCACCCCCACAGGTCCAGGCACCATGCCACCCCCCACCTCTTCCTCCATCCCAGCATCCTCTTTTTCCTTTCCCCTTCAGTGGCTGGGGTTTTGGATCGTGAACTGCCCGACCCTTGCCTCTGACTTCTTGGCACACTGCCTGAACTATAATGGCGCCTTTTTAATACGTTTCACTGGGAATATGAAAAAATCACCTTCAGCGAATGTCTATGGGCATAAAACCATTTCATCTGTCATTATATCCCCCTTCACTATCGTCACTATCATAACACATGGAAAAGTAATTTCCCTTGGGATCCTTTGGGTAGTAAATAGAAACCCCAGGGTTTCTGGGCTAGGGTCTTGGCCCCTGGCCACACCAGATGTTTGGGCTGAGGGTCTGGTAAGGCCACACTGTCCACACTGGCCCACTGGCAAGGTGATGGGGGTGAGGGCATCTGGGTTGTCATCAATAGTTTCACTAATTCCTTGATTATTATTGGCTTTCCTTCAATCCACTTGCTGCGTTCTCTATCCTTTCCCGGGAAAAGTAGGTGTTAATCACGAGGCGTGAGTGAATCAGGGGGGTGCCAAGTTGACCCAAGATGGAGCTGAAACTAACTGGGGCTCCCTGCGGTACCCTGGTGTCCCCGATTTTTCATGGGGACACTGAGGGGCAGACCCATTCTCTAAGTCTAGGCGCTCAGGCCTATTACTAAATTTGAACAATTAAAAAAGTAGATTCTTGGTCACTTGATGAACGTATATCACGGGGTGGACAGTTTAAGGGTTAACCCTCCAGTGTCGTTGCTTCACCCTGTTCCTATGTATGGTGACCCGAATCAGACTCTTAAGATGGGCTTTGTCTGTGATTGCTGAGGTTCTTTCTAGATGTTTCATGTAGATAAATGGTGCATGCTTAGTACATAGTGTTTGTCTTGTGCTGACCTTGTTGTTTTTGCAGTGGTGAACTCTTGGCGGGCCTGAGGGAGCTGGGGGTGTTATGGGGTATTATGGACTTGTTATGGGGGCTATGGAGCCCAGCATGTATTGTAGTAATTAAATAACATGAATACCTAATTATATTGAATTAATCAGAAGTACTGCTTGGGAGGTTTAAAGGCTTTGGCCATCCTTAAAACTTAAGAAGCTGAATTAACTGATTTTCTCAATATAATAGGGTATATAAATTATGCACACATTTTTATAAGTACTAGTTAATAGTTGCATGTCTCATGGTAATAACATAAGATATATTGAGAGTACATGTGGAGATGTGCAAAGTGATGTGTTTGTTTGAGGGGGAGGAGCTTAGAGAGAGACACCTTGACATGTTTTTTGAAGGTTCTGCCTGGGGTATACCTGACTGGTCTGGGTTTGGCTCTACTCTCATCTCCTGATCAGGAAGATGCCATCCTGGAGTACCAGTTGCCTGCTGGATTTACCGCAGCGGAGGCACAGGCCTGTCGGTGCTGGCTTTCACAGTGGGCTTTGTGTGAGTCCTTGCATTGTGAAAATGTATTATGTTAGTAACCACTAAAGTAGTTAATGGTTACACCCTTCAGTATGTGGATGTGGTTTGACTGTCTTTTCTAATAACCTCTGCACTCTGTTCTAGTATTGTTCCATTCATGGGTTTTGTATGGAGTATGGTAAGGGGACGGAATTGCATGTTTATTCTGGGAAGGTTCAGTGGAGCCATGAGAATTTGTAGATTGCCATGTTGTATGTCACCTTGTTGTATAACTGTACAGTGAAGTGAGTTATGGTGCTGGGGTATATGTAAAACCTTTAGTAGTGTTACTACCACCTTCAGGCTAAGACCTTATTTTTCCCTAGCCGTATCCTGCAGGACACGCTAGCTTTTGTGAGACTCCGTCTGGAGCTGGGATGTTATGGGGTATTATGGATGTTATGGGGTTGGAGCCCAGCATGTGTTAGTAATTAAATAACATGAATACCTAATTATATTGAATTAATCAGAAGTACTGCTTGGGAGGTTTAAAGGCTTTGGCCATCCTTAAAACTTAGAAGCTGAATTAACTGATTTTCCAATATAATAGGTATTCATGTTATTTAATTACTACAATACATGCTGGGCTCCATAGCCCCATAACAAGTCCATAATACCCCATAACAAGTACCCACCAGCAGACTGCACCTGGGATTAGCAGGAAGCTGACAATTTTCTTTCCAATCCCCATCAGTTTGATGAAAGTCAAAGTGGAATACGCCCATCATGTACACTTGGAATGTTTCGAGTTATTCTTTGACAAACTCCTGATGGAAATTATTGTCAGGGAAAGCAACACATACTACGAGACACCATGGCAAACACAATACTTTCACCAAAATCACGCCTCCACAAGTGGAAAGAGACAACTGTGACTGAGATGTATCTTTTCTTTGCCACAATAATGCTTATGCCACATGTGTATAAGCACCGTGTCAAATCATACTGGTCGACAGACCGCCTGATTGCAACACCAGGTTTCAGTGATATAATATCAGTGAAACGATTTGTGCTACTGTTACGTATGCTACACTTCTCAGACAAAACCAGGCCTGACAGAAACGACAGGTTATACAAGATTAGGAATGTGTTTGTGTATCTGAAACAGAAATTCAATATGCATTTTTATCCCTTCAGGAAGCTTGTTATTGATGAGTCATTGATTCTGTTGAAAGGTAGACTGTCATTGAAGCAGTATATACCAAGCAAGAGGAAACGCTTTGGTATAAAGCTGTTTGTGCTTTGTGATTGCTACAATGGTCTTGTATTGGATATTATTGTGTACACTGGAAGTTATACATTGCAAGATACCAGGAAGTTATTGGGTATCTCTGGTGATGTGGTTAGAACAATGATGGAACCATATCTTTGTAAGGGGCATATATTATATACTGATAACTGGTACACAAGCCCCTCCCTCAGTATTTTTTTGCGAGTGAACTTGACAGATGTGTGCGGTACAGTGCGTGGAAATCGTAAGCATATGCCAAGGTTCAATGCAGGCACTCGTAGAGGTCAGGTGCAGGCGTTTGCTGCCAATGACATCATGGCATTTCGGTGGCATGACAAACAAGATGTCACACTGTTGTCATCAGTTCACCCTAACGAAATGACAGACACTGGCAGGCTGAATAGAGAGACCAATGAACCCATTCTGAAACCTGCAGCTGTGATTGACTACACCCTCAATATGCTTTCAGTGGACAAATGTGACATGCAGATTGGGTTTGCTGATTGTGTTCGCAAGAGTTATAAGTGGTACATAAAACCCTTTTTTCACATTCTGGACATTTCCATGCTCAATGCTTATAATATTTATAAGTTGAAGACAAACAAATCACCATATGGCAAATTTTGTTTGTCTGTCATCAGACAAATAATATTCAAGTACCAAGGAACAACACATGCAATAGAAAACCACCCACCAAGTTATCAACACCTACCCTCTTGTCTGAAGTCTGGTGATCACTTCCTAACAAAACTGCCTTCTACTGCTTGCAAGAAAAAGGCTCAGAAGAGGTATTTTGTCTGTGCACATGCAAAAAAATGCCCACAACAACGCAGACACACTGTTTTATGTGTGAAGAGTGTAAACACCACTGTGATGACACCATGTTTCAAAGACTTCCACAAGCTGCAGAACTTCTAGAAACATGTCCAGTGACTCCATATATGTATACAGTGGTACCTCGACTTACGATATTTTTTCATTCCAGAATGCTGTTCAAGTGCCATTACCAAACGAATTTATCTCCTTAAGAAATGTTGTAAAATAGACTAGACCTTTTAGACCCCAAAATTACACTTACAAAAGCATTTAAAAAAATAAACTTACATAAAAGGGTGAGTTTGGGGACCATCGTAAGTCGAGGTACCACTGTATATGTGATTGAACAATAGTAATAAATAATATTTTTCATTGTAACTGTTTGTAAATATGTTTTGTAAACAAAATAGTGGGAACAAATTTTATGCCGTTATTGTGTAATAATCAACGAGTGAATATTTGAAAACAGCACTTATATTGGTCTCGCAGGCCATAAAAGTTATTTGAAAAAAAAAATTAAAAACGATAAGAAAACAACTCCAAGAAAGTAGATAAACGATTACCGCCAACCGGGAGTCAGCGATGTTGCCATAAGCGGTTCAATTTTTGGTCAACTTCAGTACGCTATATCTCGGTAAGTATTGATCGCAAAATTTTTTTTTAGCCTATTAGAAAAAAAACAATCATTTCATAATAATTTTTTTTTTTTTAAATTCTGAGACCCTGAGAACGAGATTCGGAGAGGGCCTTGCGACCCTGAAAGGGTTAATATTGTTTATTATGTCATATTAGATGAATTGTGATAGATAAATAAGCCGTATAGATTATATTAGTGAAATATTGTAGGACTATCTTGTCCTGTCCCCAAACACACCCCTGTCGCTGGCACAATTCCAAACATATGGCAGAAACAGAACTCTCTGGAACACTTCTTTGAGCAACAGGGGTCCAGTGACTCTCAAGCTGGTCCTAGTGGCATTAAAAAACAAAGAAGGGAAGTAACCCAGGAAAAGGACTTGGTACCTGAAGTCTTTATGGAAGGGGATTCCCCTTCCAAACAAAAGCAACTCTTCCATCCTCTTCCCTCCTCCTGTCTTCCACACATCAACAACTCTTCAATAAATGTAGGTGACATGTTATTATTGTTTTATTCTTCATGTCTCATTGTTTTCTGTGTAATTTAATGTATATTTAATGTACAAAAATATTTTATTTTAATACTTTTGGGTGTCTGAAACGGATTAATTTTATTTCCATTATTTCTTATGGGGAAAATCGATTCGGAGTTCGTAATATTTGGTGTTTGGAGTGCCCTCTGGAAAGGATTAACTATGAATTCCGGGGGTCCACTGTATATTTCCTCTTTTCTACCTACACTGGTCAACAGATTTAAAAAAAAGATGCAACAGAGAAAAAAGATATTTTGCTTTTATGATTTTTCAGGGGCTGAAAATTAATATGACATTAATAACAATCATTTGGTTTATAGAAATTGTATTTTTAATAATTATGCATTGTGGTTACAGGAAACCATATACATAATATCTTTATTTCTACAAGGTATACAGGCCTAGCTGACATCAGTGACATACTACATAGAAAGCTACTTGTTATGCAGAGCATTTCGGGCTTTTGCTACCAGACCACGGGCCACCGTAAGGTGGTTTAAACAATTACACATGGGGGGGTTTGAATCAAGAGCCTCTTTCCCCAACAGTTCATTTACCCTCCTTCCTTCCCAGGTCAAAGATAACAGAAACTGGTCTGAGTCCATATCTTATAAAAGAGTCCATTGCAAATTTAAGCATTTCCATATTCAGCGGCCCAAAGTTAGTAGGGAAAGACTAGTTTTATTTTTGAATAATTTTTCTGTAGACCAGTGTAATCAGCCAGGGTGCATAGCTTTAATGGTTTCAGCCTTTGATCATAACTCAATTTTTGACCACTGGAATTCATTTTGTAGCTCTTTTGATTTTTGCTGTCTAATCCTCGGACTTACGCCGGGGCTCTGACCAGTATGATTCACCTCATCCTTCATAGACCCATCTGCTGACACATCCACTCCTAAATATCTGAATACATTCACCTCCTCCATACTCTCTCTATTAATATTGTTTATTATGTCAGATGAATTGTGATAGATAAATAAGCCGTAGAGTTGATATTAGCGTTATTTTGTCATGCCTCCTGAGAGGCTGGAATGGATTAATTGCATTTCAATTAATTTAAATGAGGAAAATTGACTCAGCATACGAAAAATCAGGATATGAACAAGGTCATTGTAAGCCGAGGTTCCACTGTATCTTGTGTCTGCTCTACAGTAGAGTCTGCAAGACTTTGTAAGATGCACAAGTGTGCTCACACCTTGAGTATGATCCAGTTTCTTGGATTGCCTGCCCCATGTCTCATCTGTGACCTCTTGTCAGATTAGAGAACAGAGCACGACTGTTCATTTCTTGCCTGGACTCAGCCTGGACAGATCTGTCATTTCAGCAGAGCCTTCAACACCAGAGGATGTGGATGGCCTTACTGTTATGTACAAGGCCAATGTTGTTAAGGTACCTATTACAACCTCAGGTTCAATGGCCTGTTAGCCTGAGTGTAAAAGGGAGCTTGGAGGAAAGAAACACAGTAGAAAATGCTTTGAATTTGTATTTCCTTTACCAAGCAATTATGATTATATCAGACTTTTGTCTTTTCCTTCACCAGTTATAAGATAGGGGTTTGTACAAGTATGTACACTATGTACAGAGAGTAATAATAATAATACAAGCCATGGTCGTCAAGGCAAAACAGCAGCCAAAAGACAGACAACCTTCCACAATCAGCTCAATGCAGGAATTCCAATGACAAACTGTGAGTGGTATCCATGTCACCTTTGTCATTGTCAAACTCGCATTATAATTGGCTGAACTGAGTCGTTGATTTGATGATGGGGCCCCATCGCCAAACCCTTAATGATGGTTCGCTGGTTGGAGGGGAGCCTATGTGGGTGTGTTTAACATGCTCCGAATAAAGGGTACGTACTCTTTGCATGCAACACCCCCACCCCAAGAGGGCTCAGGACTAGGCTTCCACCTCAAATGGGTAGTGCGCCGCCATGGCACATTATAATAATGGGACCGCCTTTCCCCTCAACCATCCCGCTCATTAGATAAAGCTAAACTTTCTCGAGACATCAAGTCTGGCTTTAACCCTTTCAAGGTCCAAGGGGGTGTCCAAACTCGTTCTCAGGGTCCAAGAATTTAAAAAAAAAAAATTATTTTTTCTTATGAAATGATAGAGAATCTTATTCCGATCATAACGCCACAAAAATTATGAAATTTGATCGAAAACTAACGGAATTATGCTTTCGCGAAGTTAGCGGCAGCCATGACACTTATGCATCGGCGATTTCGCCCACTTTGAGCCCTATTTTCGGCAAATTCCAATGTTTCAGGCAACTAAAATTAGAGCTATTTCGCTAGATCTCCATTTCTTCTATCGATTGAATACAAGAAACTGCCTATTTACCTATTACAACTACCCAAAATAGTGGTCAGAGAATGGCAATTTGGCCAATTTCACACAAATTTCAAACGATGCCAATTTCAAAATAGGGTCCAGAATAAACAAGGCAGACATTCCTGGCACTAAAATAACGTCTTCTCTGTTCATTAGTCACGTTTCCAGGCCCCTCTTACATTACTTTTGCTTTTCATTTTGAATTTTTATTCTCGCAAACAAATAGAAGATTTACTGTTATGTATACAACTGCATCATTGTAAAAATGGTATAAATAATATTATAGCACTTGTGCATGAATATTAGACTCGCCAGTTGATGTGTATTGGATGCATGGTGTGATTTGTTTACTCTTGAACATCGTCAAAAATCGAACATTTTCACTACTTTGAGCTCAATTTCAAGGTACTTGTCGTTGTCAAACCAATCAAAATCATCTCTATTTCTGTAATATATCTTCCAATCTATCAAATGAGACCAAGAAAACGAGAATACATCAATAAATACCATACGAAAATAGACTGCAAAGTCGCTGTTTTAAACCAAAAACATGGTCAGAGTTTTATTTTCCTCATTATGCAGTGTGGTGTGCATGAATTTTTTTATACTGCGCACACTGACCGCACAGACCCATTCTATCACATCTAGGCCTAACAGCCTGTTTCTGCTTGATTTGAGGGTGCTAGAATTTAGGCGTACTAGTACGTCAATAACCCCAGGGCGTAAGCCGTACTAGTACGTCAATAACCCTGAAAGGGTTAAACTTAAGAGTGAGACAGCAGATGGTAGGGCTAGCGTAGGTCCAAGGTGCCTGCAGTCGGTAGCAGGCACCTCCCCACTAAAAAAAAAACCCCACTAGGGGAAAAAAAGGGCTGGTTCCACCCAAAGTCCCTAACACATCCTAACTAAATGCAATGACTTCTGGACAACACATCAGCTAGTGTATTATTTTTGCCAGGGATGTGTATAATTTTTACATTGTAGGGTTGCAACCTAATACTCCAACGCATGAGTCTTGTATTGTTGTTTTTCATGTGTTGGATATACACCAGAGGGTTGTGGTCGCTGTAGATGGTGACCACCTGTGAGGACTGGCCCACGTAGACATCAAAATGCTCCAATGCCAGTAGTAGAGCCAGGGCCTCCTTCTCTATAGTGGAGTAGGCTCTCTGGTGTGGTTGGTATTTGGCCGAAAAATATGCCACAGGCTGCAACCCATTGTCCCCAGATTGCAGAAGCACTGCCCCCACCCCAGACTCACAAGCATCACTCTGCAAAGAAAATGGTTTTGAAAAGTCTGGAGACAAAAGAATGGGTGCAGTACAAAGTAATCTCTTTGCTTTTGTAAAAGCATCTTGACATTCTGGGGTCCAATTAAAGGGGAACTTTGTGACTGGTAAGTGAGGTTAGAGGTGCAACAATATCTGCAAAATTTTTACAGAATCTTCTGTAAAACCCTACCATCCCTAGAAAATGTTGAAGGGATTTCCTGTCAGGGGTACTGGATAATTTTTAATGGCCAGAATTTTTGCAAATTTTGGAGCCACTTTGCCACTACCTACTGCATGGCCCAAAAAATTAATAGTAGATTGGCCAAAGGATGACTTTGATAAATTAACAGTTAAATGAAAACTCTGGAAGGTCTCAGAGAAAGCCTTAAGCCTAAACATATGTTGGTCCCAAGTGTCCGACACAACAACTATATCATCTAGGTGAGCGGCCATGCCTTCAAGTCCTTTAATAGCCTGATGGATAAGTCTCTGGAATGATGCAGGCGAGTTTTTCATTTCGAAGGGGGTCACTGTATACTGATAATGACCTCCTGGAATTACGAAGGCAGAGATTTCTTTCGCTTTATCTGTTAAAAGTACTTGATAGTAACCTTTAAGGAGGTCCAATTTGGATACAAAAGTAGCCTTACCCACAAAGTCGATTACATCATCCAGACGTGACAGAGGATAGGCATCTGCAACTGTGACCTCATTCACCTTACAGTAATATGTGCACATTCGAAACCCTCCATCAGCTTTTTTAACAAGGATGCACAGTGAAGCCCACGGACTAGATGACTCCTCCACTAACCCATGCTCTAACAAAATTCTACCTCCTGCTGAAGTAGCCTCTGTTTTTCAGGATTAGCTCTGTAGGGGAAGAGTTTAATAAGTTTAGAGTTTCCAACATCTACATCATGATATCCTAATGTACATTTTTTCGTCACATCCGAAAAAATATCAGGGTAAGACTATAGGAGCGCAGTTAAATTAGTTACTTGAGACTTGGTCAAACCCAACATTAAAGGGTTAGGGTCTTTGAGGAGGACCGAATTTGGAAGCTTTACATTAATCTCAGAGTGCAAAGAGTCAGGGTCACTAGAGGCAGAGGACAGTCATTACTGGGACTTTATCTGGTGTATTAAAGGCTTTAATTTGATTAATGTGGTAAGTTTTGCTTTTTGAGGTCTTGTCAAGGGGAGATACCACATAATTTACATCAGATAATTTACTTACGATTTGCATTGGTCCCGTAAATCTAGCTTTCAAGGTGTGGCCAGGTATAGGCTCCTGTACCAACACCTTATCTCCTGGATGGAAGGAGCGAAACTTTGAGTTTCTGTCATACCTCTGTTTCATCGTATTCTGAGCTGCCTTCAAGTTAGCCTTAGCCAACTGACGTGCTACCTGCAACCTTGAAGAAGGGTTGTAGAGGGTTGTGGAGGCATCTTCTCCCATCCATCCTTCTTTGAGCACACGTAGAGGACCTCGTACATTGTGCCCAAATATCAGCTCAAAAGGACTGTACCCTGTAGACTCTTGCACAGTTTCTCTCATTGCGAATAGCAACAGAGGAAGTGATTCATCCCAGTCTGTAGGAAAATGCATGCAGAATGTTCTCATCATTGTTTTTAACGTCTGATGGAATCTTTCCAAGGCGCCTTGGGACTGAGGATGATAGGCAGTGGATAGGTTATGAACTATTCCTAGCCTAGTTAATGCTTCCCTAAATGCTTTGGCAGTGAAGTTAGTACCTTGATCGCTTTGAATAGATTTAGGAATTCCAAAGCAAGAGATAAACTTAGTTAAAGCTTTAAGGATTGCTTTAGTGTTAATACTGCGCATAGGAACTGCCTCTGGATATCTAGTTACTCTATCCATAATTGTGAATAAGTATTGATTTCCAGACTTAGCTTTAGGTAGTGGACCTACACAATCTATTATTAATTCTGAAAAAGTATCTCCATTAACAGGAATGGGATGGAGAGGTGCAGGTTTAACCCTTTGGGGGTCCAAGGGGTCTCTCTGAAACTCGTTCTCAGGGTCCACGAATTTAAAAAAAAAAAAAAAAAAAATTCTTATGAAATAGTTTTTTTTCTAAATCTAATAGGCTAAAAATTAAATTTTTGCGCTCAATACTCACCGAGATATGGAGGATTGAAGTTGACGAAAAATTAACTGGTGCCGGCAACATCGGTGACTGCCGGTTAGCCGGTAATTTTCTTTTTTCTTTTTTGTTGTTTTCTTATCAATTTTTTTTTTCCAAATAACTTTTATGGCCTGTGAGACCAATATAAGTGCTGTTTTTCAAATATTCACTTGCTAAGTATTTCACAATCATTACATAAATTTTCTTATCACTATTTTGTTTACACAACTTATTTACAGTTATTCACAATAACAAATATTGTTTCTTTTCATTGTTCAATCATATATATACATATTTAGAGTCACTGGACATGTTTCTAGAAGTTCTGCAGCCTGTGGAAGTCTCTGAAACATGGTTCCATGCACAGTGGTGCATGCTAAAAAACCACCTTCTCACCCAAAGCTAATTGCTCAATATCAAACATTCCCAGCAAAGTAGAATAATCACTTAACGTAAAAACCTGACTAATCAATTGAATGTAAAACCTGTTATGAATATTACATACTTAGCTAATTATTTCCACAACACTTACATTATAATGACCACGTAAACTAACTGCAATGCAATTAATTGTTTTAAATTGTTATCTCACTCAATTAGTTGCATTGCTACAATTAATTGATATGTTCAACTTATATTCAAACTTTATAACTTAGATATGCAACTTTACTTATTTTATAAATTATCAACCATAACTTTTTATTATTTTATTATTATTATTGCTTTAATTTGTTTAATCTGATTTAATTAATTTTATAATGAAGACAAAAGTACAAAACTATGTTTAAAAAATGTCATGTCTAAACTATGTTCAAATTTCATAGCTTAAATACTCACCTATACTCATTGTAAACTATCTACAAAAATTCTTACAATTTAGTTTTAAGTTAATTTTAAGTCTGCCCAAAATGCCCTGCATTTTAGGGGCTTTAGGCATGTACACCTCATGTAATCTCAATAACCAAATGTAATTCTTTGTATCATGTCCAAATAAACTTATTATTATTATTATTACATTCCACACACACAAAACGAGTGTCTTTGCGTTGTTGTGGGCGTTTTTTTGTATGCGCACAGACAAAACAACAACTCTGAGCCTTTTTCTTGCAAGCAGTAGCAGGCAGTTTTGTTAGGAAGTGTTCACCACCAGGCCTCAGACGAGAGGGTAGGTGTTGATAACCTGGTGTTGGGTGGGTTTCTATTGCAGGTGTTGCTCCTTGGTACTTGAATATTATTTGTCTGATGACAGACAAACAAAATTCGCCATATGGTGGTTTGTTTGTGGTCTTCAACTTATAAATATCATAAGCATTGAGCATGGTAATGTCCAGAATGTGAAAAAAGAGTTTTATGTACCACTTGTAACTTGCAAACACAATCAGCAAACCCAATTTGCATGTCACATTGTCCACTAAGCGCATATTGAGCGTGTAATCCATCACAGCTGCAGGTTTTAGAATGGGTTCATTGGTCTCTCTATGCAGCCTGCCAGTGTCTGTCATTTCGTTAGGGTGAATTGATAACAACAGTGTGACATCTCGTTTGTCATGCCACCGAAATGCCATGATGTCATTTTCAGCAAACGCCTGCACCTCACCTCTACGAGTGCCAGCATTGAACCTAGGCATATGCTTACGATTTGCACGCACTGTATCGCACACATCTGTCATGTTCACTCGCAAAAAATCACTGAGGGAGGGGCTTGTGTACCAGTTATCAGTATATAATATATGCCCCTTGCCAAGATATGGTTCCATCATTGTTCTAACCACATCACCAGAGATACCCAGTAACTTCCTGGTACAGTGGACCCCCGAGTTTCGTAAACCCCGGAAATCGTACATTTATGTAAGTATAATATTGTAAGTGCTTGTGGAAAAGTATTTTTGGGGGTCTGAAATAGACTAACCTACGTGACATTTTTTCTTAAGGGGGTAAATTCGTTCGGTAATGGCACTTGAGCAGACTTCAGGAGTGAAGTTTTTACGAAACTCGGGGGTCCACTGTATATTTCAATGTATTACTTCCAATGTACACAATAATATCCAATACAATACCACTGTAGCAATCACAAAGCACAAACAACTTTATACCAAAGCATTTCCTCTTGCTTGGTATATGCTGCTTGAACGACAGTCTACCTTTGAACAGAATCAGTGACTCGTCAATAACAAGCTTCCTGAAGGGATAAAAATGCATATTGAATTTCTCTTTCAGATATAGAAACACATTCCTAATCTTATATAACCTGTCGTTTCTGTCAGGCCTGGTTTTGTCTGAAAAGTGAAGCATCCTTAGCAATAGCACAAATCGATTCACTGATATTATATCACTGAAACCTGGTGTTGCAATCAGGCGGTCTGTCGACCAGTATGATTTGACACTGTGCTTATACACATGTGGTATAAGCATTATTGTGGCAAAGAACAAGTACATCTCAGCCACAGTTGCCTCTTTCCACCTGTTGAGGCGTGATGTTGGTGAAAGTATTGTGTTTGCCATGGTGTACTCCTAGTATCTGTTGCTTTCCCTGACAAGAATTTCCATCAGGGGATCGTCAAAAAATAACTCGAAACATTCCAGTTCAGTGGCATTGTTCCCAAGTGGACAAGATGGGCGTATTCCACTTTGACTTTCATCAAACTGATGGGGATTGGGAATAAAATTGTCAGAGTCCTGCCAATCCCAGGTGCAGTCTGCTGGTGGGTACTGGATATTTACAGGTGGTTGTGGGGGTTGGTGGGTGGGTGAGGATGGCCACTGAGCTGACTCAGCGGCGTTGGTGCCAGCATGGTCCACTGCTGGTGCCTCGTGCCTGGCACCACTACCAGATGCATGCACATTTCTCATTCCAATTGCAACGCTATCGTCTTCATTTTCACTATCACTTCCTGTTGTACGCCCACGGGATGTACTCCGAGATGTACTCCTTCCCCTTGGAACAGCATATGGCACGCTCCCAGAGCGCATATACCGTCGTATATACTGACGCTTCACTGGAGAATATTCTGCTCCACTCTCACTACTGGAACTGTTTTGAAGAGCTTGGAGTTCATATTCACTATCATCACCATTGCTCACATCAGAGTCTGGGATATGAGTAAATAACAGTTTCCTCTTTCGTCCTGGAACAATTGAGCGTGAACAAGATGCCACAACACAGGAGGTGGACAGCTGAGGGTAGTCTGGGTTTTCCTCAATATTACCGGTATTATGGTCATTAGTTTCGGTCACAACCTCCTCAAAACCTTGAAACTCATCACCACTGACACTCCTATCGGTGTTAGAACTGTCACTGGGGAACAAAAGTGTTCCAATTCGCTGAGGAATGAGGAGTTTCTAACCGCCAGGCATGATGATCAGAATGTACTAACATGGCGTTCCCACAATGCACCACTGGGTCCCCGATTTTTTTCCTACTGCGCACACTGACCATGCAGACCCATTCTCTCACCACTAGGCCTACCAGCCATTTCACGCTTAATTTGAAGGCGCTAGAATTTATGCGTACTAGTACGTCAATAGCCACAGCGCGTAAAACGTACTTGTACGACCATAACCCCGAAAGGGTTAATAGGGTGTCCAGGTTTCTCTACCTGCTGACATTCTGGACAACAGCGAATATGATTCTTTACATCTTGCCTTAACTTTGGCCAAAAGAATTCTTTTAATATTCTATTCATAGTTTTGGTAATTCCCAAATGACCTCCTAAAGAAGAGTTATGGGCTATGTTTAGGATATGAGACCTAAACTTTCTGGGAACCACTAATTTATCTGTTTGCTGTTTTCCCTCCACCTCCTTACCAGTTTCAGTGCAGACTAAGTAATTATTTTTTAAGAGATATTTGACCGGGTGACCCGAAGTGGATTTACCCATAGCTGCCTCAAAAGCGGAGTTTAGTGAGGAGTCTTTTCGTTGTTCCTCCCGAAAGGACAGTCCCTCAGGCATGGAAACAGAGACATCTGGCAATCCTGCAACCCTGGAATAGGAAGGCTTGATCTGGGGCTGTTCACTAAATTTACGAGGCTCTGGCCAGTTTTCCTCGTAAAACAAATTGGTTAGTCCGAGATCAGAGTCGTCCATGGACGAGTTAACATTCTCATCAGACATCACTTTGGATTGTGCCCGAGTTATGGCCAACATCGGAGAAGAATTAATCATTATGGGTTCCATACATTTTGTAGACTCAATGTTATTACCCAGTAATAGCATCGCATCTTTCATAGGAAATCCCTCTGAGACACCAACAGTCAAATACCCAGTGTAGTATTTACTCTGCACATATATTTGATGTAAAGGGACAGAAAATACTCCTCCAAAAGCTTCTAACAGGACTGAGGACTGCAAAGAGCTTTGTTCAGATAGGGGAAGTACTCCCTCTCTTATAAGTGAGCAATATGCTCCAGTATCCCTAAAGGTTCTAACTTTCTTTTTCTCTGAATGTTCCTGAAGGGATATATGACAAGTGCTATAATAGGGGGCCATCCCCTTCTCTACTTCTTCCTGGGACATGTCATTAGGGATATTATAAATTTTCCCTAATGGTTGGGGTTTACTTGGACGATTGGGCCTGATGTGGCCAGGCTTATTACAAAGAAAGCATACAACCTCAGCTTTAACTTTGGCTCCTCATTGATTTTGTGGCTTACGCTACTCTGGATACTGCCGCCTCGAATCACCATGTTGAGTAGTTTGAGATCGCTCACCAGGTGATTTAGTTGACTGCTGACGAGATTCACCTTCATCTTGAACTTTAGTTCTCCACTCAGGAACTTTTCTTTGACGATCTCTGCTCTTACCAGGCTGTTGAGGAAAGAGATAAGACCGCTCGGACAAGGAGCGGTTAGTTTCAAAAGTATCGGCCAACCTGGCTGCTTCCAATGCCGTAGGCAAGGAATGATCTTGCAGAAAGACTCGAACCTCTGGACTAACAGACTCCAGCAGGTTGTCCACCAAGATGAGCTGCTTCAAATTTTCAAAATCAACGACACCACTTGCCTTGTACCACTTTGTAAAAGCCCTGGTCTGTTGTCTCACAAAGTCAACGTAAGACTGACCCAACTGCCTTCTGCCGAGTTTGAATTCTTTCCTATACTTGGCAGGAATACATTGATAAGCCCCAAGAACAGTGGTTTTCACAATGCGAAAGTTACCCAAGTCGTCATTTCCCAGAATAGAAGTATGCAGAATAGAAGTATGCACCAGTGACACCCAATGAACCCCAGGCCACCCTAAAGCTCGATCCTGGTTTTCAAATGCTTCAAAAAACTGTTCAGGCTTTGCTTCAACAAAACGAGGAACAAACTGTACTGCCCTTTGCAAATTGAAGTCATCTACAGTCTGATGGAATTGCCTCCTCCCCTTCTCTCTATCAAACTCCTCCTCAGCAAATGCACGCTGTTCTTTAGTTTGTTCAAGAGTGAGTCTGGCTAGTTCAAGCGCCAATGAACCAGACTCACCTGTCGATAACCCCACACCTGAGACTTGCTGGTTTTGCTCAGGAGTTTTGTCTCTCCCATTTTGTAGAAACCTTAATGGTGACCTACGGTTAACAGCTCCGGTAGCGGGAGAAACATGAGACTGATATGCCATAGTGTGTTTGTAGTTTACTCCTTATAATATCACGCAGCTGAGCAGCAGTAAGGGTACGCTGGTATTCAACACCAATAGAACGAGCGATACGCCAACAACGCTGTAGAGAGAGTTTGGGCAACTTTAGAAGAGTGAACTCAGACACTAATCGTCTGACTTGAATAGGTGACATTAACCCCCAACTTAACACGCTGTAGCGCTATGCACGGTACGACTTGCAGTATACTCGTACAATAGCAGAGCTGACACGCAATAGCAAAGCCAATATGCACACACACAATAGTAAGGCTGACACGCAATAACAAACCAAATTGCAGATACTCACAATAGCAGGCTGATCATAGCGAAGCGAATGCAAAGATGACACACAAAATTCGTGAAGCGTTGGCAAAGCGTAAGCAATGCCAGATAGCAAGCTATCTAGATACAAGACTAGCTCCTGCTCGAACTTCAACTCTAGGCTCAACTCCTGCTCAACTCCAAATTCAGATCCCGGACAGGCCCCCATATTACAACCTCAGGTTCAATGGCCTGTTAGCCTGAGTGTAAAAGGGAGCTTGGAGCAAAGAAACAGTAGAAAATGCTTTGAATTTGTATTTCCTTTACCAAGCAATTATGATTATATCAGACTTTTGTCTTTTCCTTCACCAATTATAAGATAGGGGTTTGTACAAGTATGTACACTATGTACAGAGAGAGTAATAATAATAATACAAGCCACGGTCGTCAAGGCAAAACAGCAGCCAAAAGACAGACAACCTTCCACAACCAGCTCAATGCAGGAATTCCAATGACAAACAGTGAGTGGTATCCACGTCATCTTTGTCATTGTCAAACTCGCATTATAATTGGCTGAACCGAGTCGTTGATTTGATGATGGGGCCCCATCGCCAAACCCTTAACGATGGTTCGCTGGTTGGAGGGGAGCCTATGTGGGTGTGTTTAACATGCTCCGAATAAAGGGTACGTACTCTTTGCATGCAACAGTACCACACTTGGCTCCACTCTGTGGTCAGCGAGACGAGAACTTCTACACAAAAAGAAGAGCAGTGAACAGCAACTACACTCTGATTGTACCCTTATCAAGAACATCTCTTCCTCTTGAGATCATTCATTCCTAAAATGGTTCTAGTCTGAAACATGTTGGTACAGCAAAACTACATCAATGAATTAGTCAGTTGACCAAATGAAGTATGGCTCCAACTTCATGTATTCCCTATTTGTATGTTTCACAGTAAAAAGGCACACACAACACAAAAATCCAATATCTGCTGGATTTTTGTGTTCCCAAGGCACTGTCCTGGCACCTCTGCTGTTTCTCAAACACATAGCAGACATAGATATGAACACCCATCACAGATTTGTATCATTTGCAGATAACACTGAAATAAGCATGAAAGTCACTTTGGTAGAAGACAGAATAATTACCGGAAAAATAGAAGCAGTAAGTAAGAGAGAGGTGAAGGTTTATAAACTAAAAGAGGAGGCAGTTAGGGTAAGATATAAACAACTATTGGAGGATAGATGGGCTAGTGAGAGTGTAGGCAATGGGGTCGAAGATGTATGGGGTAGATTTAAAAATGTAGTGTTAGTGTTCAGCAGAAGTTTGTGGTTACAAAAAAGTGGGTGCGGGAGGGAAGAAGAGTGATTGGTGGAATGATGTTAAGAGCGAAAAAGTTATCATATTAGAGGTTTTTACAAAGTAGAATTGATGCAAGAAGGGAAGAGTATATGAAGAGAAAAAGAGAGGTTAAGAGAGTGGTGAAGCAATGTAAAAAGAGAGCAAATGAGAGAGTGGGTGAGATGTTCTCAACAAATTTTGTTGAAAATAAGAAAACGTTTTGGAGTGAGATTTATAAGTTGAGGAAG
>WNWK01020798.1:0-35167 GCA_009830355.1 Cherax destructor | reverse complement strand
ATTAAGAAAACAATTTTCAAAAAAAGTTTTATTGGGCCCCACTGGCCTTTAGAGTCATGCTGGCTTTTTTTATATTTTATTCTATTTTGTAGATTTAATTTATCAAGTTTTAAGAATTCTTTCCATGGAAAACCCAAAACAGAATATGTTTGTCAAATACACAGAATATTTTAAAAATACCTTGAATGGGATCAAATAACAGAAAAAATTTTATCTGAAACATGTTAAGTTCTTAGTGAATCTTAGAATACAAAAAAAACAAAAGTACTTTCCATATCAAATATGGGGAGCAAATATTTTAACTAATGTTTATATTTAAAATGAAAGTTTTATTCATAATAAGAGGAACACAAATGATAGAAACGTCAATATTCGGGAAGGGTGAAAACCCTATGCACATAAGCTCAACTCAATCGCTCCCCGTGGGAAATGAGTTTATGAAGTCACATTTGCAATTATCCATCAAGAACCTCACAGGAGAAACAATTAACTCTAAAATTTTATTTTTCAAGGAGGCCCCTTGATACTAGTTGAGTTTACCCAAAGGGAAATTTTAAACCCCTTTCCCCCTTGCTCAGATAAAATATTTTCCTTCCATTCCCCAGGAGCTGTACGCCCCCTAACTGGTTCAACGCTTCTTATGAATAATAATAATAATAAAAATAATAATAATAATAATAATAATAATAATAATAATAATAATAATAATAAAAAAATTAAAAAAAATTTTAAATTTTAATCATTTAAACAGTCTGAGATTCTAAAAAAATTTTGAATTTGGGAAATAACTAAACATTGTTATTTTATAAAATACTGACTGTGTGCTACTAGTATCGTGGTATTGCAAAATCAACAAAATAAATAAAAAAAATCCTTGCAGATTCATCCCAGACCAGATTGAAAATTTTTTAAAAAAATTTCCAAATATTTATTTTTTTATTAGCAAACGCAAAACAAAAACCCATGAAATGTCTTGTGTAAAAATGTCTGCAAAACCTACTGTTTTGCTACAAAACCTAAGAGAACTTCACCTCGAGGATATACTGGGCGTACATCACTGAAAGGGGCCTTCGCTCCAAGACACAGCCACTTACACCATCCACACCCAAATACACTACCAGTACATACCGCTGGACGGAGAAAATGAGATTCTTCAGCGCCTTTTCGCCACGAGGATATATATACATGTAATTTAGATTTATACACAAAAAAAGCCCCATATACGAAGAAAAATTCTCTCCGTTGTAAAGATACGGCATATCACCTGCACAAAATTCGTTAAAGCCCACCAAAAGACACAACATAAAGATAAATCACCCAAGACAGGGATCAAAGCAAACTAACGGTGTATACAAGCACAAGAAATACCTCTTGGTGTATATGTCGTGCCGAATAGGTAAAATTGGTCAATTAGCAAGAACTCATTTAAAATTAAGTCCTTTCTAAAATTAAAAATTTTGTACCAAAAGAGCCTTAGAAAACTTACCTAACCTTATTATAACAAGCACAATTTAAGTCAGCCTAATCCAACTAAATATTTTTTTAGAAAATTTTTACAATAATTTAATAAATAAACACAATGAATTTTGGAAATTATTGCATAAAAATTTTTCGCTTGCCTTATTCGGTAAGAAGAGCGTTGTTAGTCAAAATCGCAATTTTTACGATTCGGCACGACTTTAACTATATAGTCTGTATCGCGAAGGTACACTATAGAAAAAGCTATTGACACGGAAGAACACAAAAGCTCACCAATGATTATTTAACATGCGACTAAATTGGGGGGAAAGAACACTTAAAATTTCTTGGTGTGTTGTTTTTAAAATATTTTCCTAGGGGTGAAACATCGTAAAATATAGGTTTTCCGGATTAAATCGTGTTAAATTCCACTTAATGGATTACTTATTTTATACTGAAAAATTTTTTTAGATAAAATATATTACATTTTATATTTTCCAATTCCCACTTCAATTTTTCTTGCCAATGAAGAGGTTTTCAGATTTTCCCATATTTCGACTTTATCTTTCTTAGAGCGTTTACTCTCCATTTCAATGACAATTGTAGAACTTTCAAAAAAATTAGTAGATATTCTGTTACCGGTCTTCATAAAGATGCTAGATGAACTCTAAATAATAGAGTTCAGATAATGTGAAAAAATCAACTATATATGATCAACAGCCATAAATATCCCTTATTTTTTTAGGGGAGAGTTTCGAAAATATTTTCTAGATATCAGCAAATTTCCTGAAAGCAACAGGGGAGGTAGACCAAGGGCGTGCCATGAAGCTTAGTCTTTCAGTTTTTTTCTTTATGTATCGTATATAAATGGAGTCGATTATGGACTGTATATCAAAATTAGCTAATGACAAAACTAAGAAACAAAAATTATACCGCCACTTTAACGTCAACGATTGCAAGTTAACTAACTTTTCCTGATAAAAAAAAACTAACAAGAATTTAATGCTAGGTGCAGAGAAAAAATCTGAAAAATTTTTTAAACGAATTTTCCAAACGCCATAGAGCTTTTTAATAAAAATACCTGTGTAAAGGAAAAAAGTTTATAGCCAAAAGGAGGGTACTGAGGCACAAATTAACCAACATAAATTTTTTCTTTAGTGTTAGATAATTAAAAATTTTGATCAGAAAACTCGGGTCATTGTGTACAGATGCTTGTGCATAATACTGCATTGCTTGCAGTTTTGGTTTCCTTCAGTTATGGGGAAAATTTGATGTAATTTAACCTTCGAGAAAATTTGATGGAGAAGGAACGATCTGCCACGGCCGGGGCGGAGGAAGTACCCCAAAAATGGAAAATAGTGGAAGACCGGTCAGAAAAACCCCTAAAAATTTTAATCGTCATCGAGGCTAAATTGGCGGGAACGGCCTCAATGACCAGAAAATAATGCGTGACCCCCACTAGACTGGGAAGAAAATGGGGAAAACCACTGCAACAGTGGTAGAATTAAACATGGGGAACGCCATATTGAATTCAATGAGTGGGGCCACTTTGTAATTTTGCCAGAAATTCGGCGTTTTCCGAAGCTTAATGTGGTACAGGCCTCAAAATTATAATTTGAAAAAAGGTGATATGTTCCGGAAGAAATGGGGGCAATAAATTGGCAGGGCATCAAGAAATTTCAGGAGGAAAAAAAGGGGGGCAGTCATCACCACACACAGATAAGTAAACCGTCATTTTATGTAGAGCTAACTGGCCAGTGTAGTTTCTAAAAGTAAGGCAGAAAAAATTTGAAGGGGTATCCCAAAGTTTTTCAATAATTATACCAATTTGTGTTTAATTTTTTAAAGGGTTTTTTGACATGTTTAACACAGGCGGGAATAATGTTGGTATGTAATGTACTCCCCCCCCCATTTTTTTCAGTCAGTCCCAAAACCATACAGTCCACAACCAATCAAATTATACCAAAATTTCCCTGGTTTTGTTAATAAATAATTTTTTTAGTCCCGGCTTAGTGACAGTGGATTGAGGTTGGGGATCGAGGGGGGCATTTTCCCGACCTACTTCAGAGGTGCAACAGAAATTGATAAGAAATTTTTCCCTTTAGTTGCATCTTAACCCAAATTATCTATGAACGTAATAGTAAAGTTCATACAGGTAACTTCCCCGATATTGACAATCTGGAGGCCCGGCCGTGCTGCAAAAATTCCAGATTGGAAGTAAATAATAGAAACCAAAATTTATTCAGTACTGTAACGAAGTTTAAAGAAATTTTAATACAGATGTATGCCACCCAAAAACCCATGGAAATACTGATTCATAAAAAAAAATTTCAACGCTCCCAAGAACATTTTAACACGCAACAATGCGTATGGGAAGCGAAGTTTTTATTTTTTATTCGATTTTTAATATGCAAAGACTGTCAGAAGTTGTATTAAAAATGTTTTATTTTAAAGCTTTCCATGAAAAAAAACCAGAAAATTCCCCAATAAAAAGGAGGGTTAGATTTTTTCGCCCGACTTTGTAAATGGTCCAAGTCCGAAACGTCGTCGTAAGCTCCTCTTTATATGTGCGGGTTGTGTGTGTATTGTTCCATAAGGGCCTTTTTTTTTATTTCGTTTTTTGAGCTGAATGTAATGTTTGGTTTTTTTGCGTACCTCTGTACCATACATGAACTATGAGGGATATTTTTATAAGCAGTTATATATTACATGCATCACACCAGGGGTCTGAAAAAGCTATAAAAGAGAGTAAAGTCAACTTTACTAATCTCCTGACAATAGTTTCGTCCATCCCCGTACATAATTCCATAGTGACTTTCAAGGCATTTGCACATATAACACTAGGAAACGTGATGGTAAAATTATTAAAAGTAAGTTCATACAAAATGTGTATGTCTCCTGAATTAAATTTACACAAGTCTCTAATTAGTTGTCTGTTTTTTGGGAGGTAGTCGGTATATATCAAAAAATCTAAAAGAATGTCGGAGTTGGTTAAACGTAGTTTTTTTTTAAAAAAAAAACAAATTTATTTTAAAAAAATGAATTACAGCTTGTCAATTTAATTTAGCAAATCTATTTGCTATAGCTCTCAAAAGAAATTTGAGTTTGTTGTTTCCAACTAAATAAGAGATAGGTTTACCCCCCGCTGCCAGACGATACCCTATGTTATGTAACTTAATTACTGAATTTTAATTATAAGCAAAATTGGGATGCTTTACGTTAAGTTATGTACCAACCAAAAATAACCAATATTAAGATTTAGAGGATGTTTCAAGCCTTAGATCCTTCAAAAGTAATGCAAGAAACGCTTTGAAATGAACTGTATATTTAAAAAAGAGTTTGACTTTTTTATTGTAACGTGAAACTATACTATTAGCATTTTCAAGTATGCGGACTGTTTGCTTTATGTGGTTTTTTTTTTTCTACTACGTACTATGAAAGATGTATATAAGGCATAATGACAGGAAAATACTTTATCCAGAAAATAACATAAGGATATAGGAAATTCAAATGTGAAAAAAACACTAATGGGTGAGGGTACGGGCCCCACACACACAAAAAAATGTAATAAAATCAATATTACTTAAGTTTTCTAAATAAACGGAAAATTTACAACACACAGCATAAAACAACTGTGATAAAATTAGCTCGTGTTTGCAGGGCGCTTAATAAAATACTTATAAAAACAGAACAGTAAAAATCTTTAAAAAAAATAATAAATAAATACAGTAGTCAGACGAAAGGTCACCACGGGCAACAGCCTAGCTTCCTTGAGTCCCACGTGGCGGGGATTTTTCTGGGTTTGGGCCCCAAACGCACTCAATGACCGGCCGCGCCCCCCTATAGTAACGCATGAAGAAGCGGTCACCGAAGACATACACCAGTCCTCGGAAACCACAGAAAATTATCACTTAATTAAGACCAGTATCAGAACAAAAATATTAATACGTATACTATACATAATAAAATAATTGAATACCAATGATAACTAAAAATTTTAAAGTGTCCCATAGCTCGATCGGTAGCGCACTCAGCTATACACTGAGGTCCGGGGTTCGAATCTCCCCCGGTACGCTGGAAAACAAGGGCGGTTTTATAAGACATCTGTGTCCCTGTTTACCCTGAGTGTAAAAAGGGTACCTGGGTGTTAGTCGACTGGTGTGGGCCATCCTGGGACAAAACTGACCTAATTTGCATAACAAGCGGCTTTCATATAGTATGTCATTGATGTCAGCTAGGCCTGTATACCATGTACTTGTAGTAAATAAAGATATTATTATATTATTATTTTTTTTCGTCCCTGCGGGGTCCCAGAAAGGAATCCACTGTGACACGATGCACTGACGAAATAGTGCAGTGTGGCTAAGCTGATAATGAAGTCAAATACTTGGCGTTGAATATTTGAAGGGGAACAGAACGGCATTCATAAGTCATATGGGGAAACTAAATCCAAACTGCTTCAATAAAAATGATAAATTAGGATATAAACTGCTTAAATCTTTGTGAAAAATTTCAAAGAAAACAAATCCGAAAATACACACGTATATTAATCTTTAAAAACCCCTCAAAATTCCCTTTTTTAATTATTAGCATTGAAGGGGTTTAACTTATCAGATATGACATCAGAAATCAAGATGAAAAAAGGGATTTTAATTTTTCCTCCCCCCCCAAAAAAAATGATAGTGGTTTTACACCTAAAATGTAAAAAATTTTTGAAAAAATCCAAAAAGTTTACAAAATGGCTTTGAGCCAAAGATCATAAAGTTATAAAGACTGAAAGAACAAAGGATTTAATTACTTGGTTAATAAGGAAAATAAAAAAAAACATAAGTACAAAGATTGATAAAGGAAGTTAAAGATCATGAACCATCAACAGGGGGAAATAGAACCAAAAGTTGTAACAAAGAAAAACGAAACAGTGCAGAGAGTTTAGTACTGTTAAGATCAAGATGATTTGCGTTATAATATGGGACCTAAACGTCGTCAAAAGTTTTTCTCATAAGTGAGGATTGTGTGTTATAACCATATGAAATTTAAATTATATGAAAAATTTAAAACCCCAAAAGCAGAACAGAACAATGTTATTGTCGTAATATATGTTTTACAAGATACATAATCACTTTCTCCCACACATGACATGAATAATTCAGAGGGTGGGACACTAGCACTTTCATGAAAAAAAATTCCACCACCTGAAAAGTAATTTTCAACTGAAAAAAAAAAAATAGTACATAAGAAAAGAAATTCATAACAATAAAAGACTGAGGCCAAACCCCCAGACAGAGACTGCAGCTCTTGAAATTTTTTTTCCTTGTATTCTTATATTCACATAGCGAAAACAATTTGTTCTACAGGAATGTAAGGAAACAAAATAAATGTTATCTGACAACTGAGAAAAACTGAAAGTTGTTTAAAAAATGTTATCTGAGGTAACAGTAGGACCTGCACAATGCTGCAGACTCGGGTTTTATTTTAATTTTTTACTGTCCGTGGTACAGAGGTAAGCAGGTCCTGTGAAGTATACTACCTAACTTATATTGTTACATTTATAAGTATATATTGTATTTTGTACAGATATAGATAAGGTACTAATATACAGTTGATATAATTTAAATTAAAACAATCACAAACTAAAAAAAACATTGTACATAATAAATAATGTCACAATTTAAATTTAAAAAAATCACAAACTACAAAAATCCGTAACAAAGAGATAATCTTGTAAAATATATCAGAAAAAAATATACATCAGTATAAATAAACAATGCGAGTGACGTACACCCCGGAGTTCACGGTATCAGAGGTTAAACTTCACTGTCCTACAAAACAAACAGCGTGTAAATTTAAGTAATTACATACCAAAAAATCATAACCTGCCCAATTGCCAAATTCTATTTTAAGTAAGTTTATTCAGGTATACAAAATACAGCTAAAAGACTATCATACTTAGCAGCATAGTATTATTATTAAAATTTTAAAAGAACCCTAAACCACAGGGGTTAGCATATGTGTAGAAAACCAGGAAATACAAACAGTTAGGTAAACCCCGCCCAAAAAGGCATGCAAAACGCCATAAACCTTCAGATTTTTAAAAGAAATGCAATTTTAAACCTATCTCACGACAATGCACACTCTGGGTCTAAAGTTGTGAAATTTATAGATATAAAGCAGATTCAAAATGGGATTTTAGAACAATCCATGGAGGAGGCCTCCATGGATTGTTCCATGGATGTAATACTAAAGCCTTGTAAAAGTTTTTGCACTATAAATATTGATGATCCTTAGGTATCCCAAAAGGGATCCCTTAAATGGTTGACAATTTTTTTTTTATTTCCTCAAAGAAAAAACAAACTTGAAAACGCCTCATCATATCAGTTTCAAATTTTCAATGGTGATATAAACTTTCCCTGATTTTGGTTTCTATGTGATAACTTGAAAAAACTTTTCGACCAGCTTCGGTTTCAAGCCTAGTGTATCCTGCTCAGAAGGATATTCAGACTGATATTAGAGGTGCTACTTAGGTGCCATATTGTTTTAAAAAGTTGTTTTTTTTCCGATATAATTTTTAGTACCCCTTCTTCCGAACGGCTTGAATCTTTATTAGGGTGCATGTTTTGAAAATATGAAAACCCCTAAGTTTAAAGAATGTAGGCACAGATTTATAAATTTAGTAAAGTTAAAAAATTTAAATTGTTAATTTATATGAAACGCCTCTTCTGGGCGGTTACAAGACAGCTCACTGTGCTACTGGGCTGCATGAGCCCCAATTTGCCAATTTTAAATAAATCGGTATACTGATTTTTTTGCACTAACGGGGAATGTCTTTCTTGATCGGCATTCATCTTTTAAAGCCGGTATATTCATTTACGGAAGATTTTAAAATTTGCCCTTTAAGATAACGATTTCTCTTTTTTTTTTTTTTTTCAGAAACTATGAACATTGGGAAAAACTGATTTTTATGCAATGTTTTTTGAATGTTTTTTTCCCCACTGACTTCACTTTCAATGTTAATTACGTAGAAGTGCTGGGTTGTTATTAGACTGTTGAAAGTTACAATTTGCTAAATTGAATATAATTTGATCTCTAAGATTTGCAACATACTACCTCTGGTAGATTTGTACTTTTATTTTTTTTAAAAATTTTTTTTAAAGATTTAAAAATATTTAAAAAAAAAAAAAAAAATAATTTAAAATAACTATAAATTCAACGTCATTTTATGACATTTTGAAATTTAACAAGGTAGAGAATATTTTTTGGTTATGACATTAGGCAGAGCTACTCACCGACCTAGTAAGAGTCTGACTACAGCTCACTTTTGTTTTTTTACTTTATCTACAAATTTTTGTTTATTTACCGTATACGACTTGTATTAATAGTTGATGTGTTCACGGTCGTGAGTTTATGGAAGAAGTATTTATGCATATCTAATGTTTTATTAAATAAATATAAATTTACTGATACACAAGATTTTCAGTTACAGTTCTCAGACCTTTTGAGAATGTTAATTGCTACAAAACCTAGAATTTCGAGTGTGTTAAGGCACATGCACAGTGTACTGTGTAGGTACAGGGATACGCATAAATGTAACTGTAGGACTAGGATGAGTTCTAATTCCCCAACTACAGCCCTGGACCTTCGAGAGTATTAAGCTCACGTGCCAGAGGTCTTGAGAGTGCTGAAATAATGCTCCAGAGCCTTTCAGAGATTTATCTCGGCTCCTCGGTCTCTTGGGGTCGTTCAGTTAGAGGCCAATTCTTCCCCACTCTATGCTAGTTTTAGGAATAACTTGTCACTGGTTTGAGCCCCACATTTTCCCTTTGTTTTTTTTAACAATCGTAAATTTAAATTTTCCCCAGTCAAAATCAGACGAATTTAAACAATACAGTTAAAATATCGTTTAATAAATTTTTACTTACTAACTTTAATATAGTTTTGTTTTTTGGGTAAAAAATATTATTTTAAAGCCAGTAAATTAATGGGCAAATACATGCATGATGGGAGCTCACGTGTCTTACTTAAGAGTTTGTGCTAGTGACGGGAAAGAACACATACATACAATTAAAAGTTTGTGAGACACGAAGTTATTCACTCACCTATTTAAGAATGTAGACGTATTTTTGGCGCTGCATAAATGCTACCTAGTGTTCGTGTGTAAAAAAAAATTTTCCCTCCTAAGAAAGTTTAGATTAGTAGGTAGGCGAACGATCCCCTTTCCCCTACCATAATTCTTTATTTTTTTACTCTAAACCCTTAAAATATTGCTTAAACTTTGTGTTATTGTTACTTTTAAATTCTGAATTTGAGGAAAAAAGAAGAAATGCCCCGCACATAATTTAAGAATTGTACAAAACATTATTTCGTAGGTCTTAATTAATAAGTACATTTGCTATGACAAATAAAAGCCCTTTAGTTGCAAAAGATGTTAACAAAAGTTAAGCCAGCCTTAAATTTTATCTGAAGGGTTTGCTACTTATGTAACTAACCACGAAGAAAAGGTTGTGATCCTGAGCTTAAATTACTTGTTCAATTGTATTTTTGTGGTGGAAAGAAAGAGGAAGGAAGCTTAGGTGTCTCTGGGCCTTCTTAGCTTCCCGTAAGGTCATTACAGCTCAGCTTCCAGTAAGGTCATTACAGCACATTCGCAGAATTGTAATTGTATTACTCAAGTAGTAATTTTCATATACATATAATAATTGCTAAATTAAAAATAACATACACAGTATATGAACATATGTACTTATAGCAATATTAGCGCAATTTTCAACTATTCAATTAGCTTTGCTTTACAGAATACTTACCAAAAACCAAAAAACAAATTTTACGATGAAATCATGAAAATGGGGAAACAGCCGGGGTCTGAATCTATTGGAACAAAGGTATATTGATGAGCTTGTGTCTGTTTTTTCACCGTTTGTGGGACCCCTCGAAGCTAGCTGCTGCACGTACTGTATTGAATACGGGTACGCAGGTACATAAACTTGTATAGTTCCACACTATTTGCATGTCATTGTCAAGGTTAGCAAACATATATATCTGCAATTTTTGGGCAGAAAAATGGGTCTGCATAATTGGCAGAAGCATTTTTCTGTAAAAAGTTGCAGTAGCAGCTGGTGCCCTTTGTTAATCTTACCATTACATCAGGTGGCTAATTACGTCGTGCCGAATAGGTAAAATTTGGTCAATTAGCAAGAACTCATTTAAAATTAAGTCCTTTTTCAAATTTTCTTATGCGTTTAATGATATATTTTTCATTTATGTTAATGTAAAAATTAAAAATTTTTTATAAAAAAAGAACCTCAAAAAAACTTACCTAACCTTAATAACAAGCGCAATTTAATTTAGCCCAATCCAACTAAATATATTTTAAATAAGTTTACAATAATTTAATAATAAACAAACGCAATTAAATATTTTTTTTCGTTAGGTTCAGAATTTTTTTTCGAAATTATTGCATACAAAAATTTTCGCTTGCCTTATTCGGAGAAGAGCGTTGCTATTTAAGCCAAAATCGCAAGTTTTATCTATTCGGCACGACAAAATATCAACGCACTTTTTACAAACTAAGGGCAAAAATTTTTTAAAAAAAAATTCGAAAAGTTTAAATATAAAAGACACTTAATGAAACATGTAGGATGTACAAGTAAAACAGTTATATATCTTATATTTTACTGTACATCATAAAGATTTACATAAATATATTATTTAAATTATAATAAAATATATAAATAATCAGCATGTGTATAAAAGCGTGCATTAATATTAAAACCATTACTATACGTGACTATCATGTAAGAGTTGCATGCGACATTTCACGAGCAAGTGAACAAGTATAAAATTAACTGCACCTTGTTTTGTGCAATCAGGTAATTTAAAACACCTTATAAATACAAACTCATTATCACTTTTTCACACCAGAATAATCTAGTTCAGATTATTCTGGTGTGTAGGAGACTAAGTATTTTTTTTTATTAATAGATTCAAACTCTTTAAATTTTGGGGGCTTTGGTAACAAACTGGTTATATTATCGAAGGTTACATTGAGAATTTTAGTTATCAAAGCAATGCAGAACATATTAACAGGAATATAAAATAATGTTAGCTGCTGTTTTAATGGAACAAAATGTCTAGTTAACACGAAGTGTCAAGAAAAAATAGATTATTATAGTCATGGTCAAGTTAAATCCTTATCGGTCGTACAATGTTTGACCCAAGAGAAAACAAGGACTGACCCAAGGAAGGGAAGAGTAGCTTTAATTTCTTGGCCATGAGACATAACACAGACCTGGGGGAAAACAACCACTGGTCTGCCAGTTATACTTTTAGGGTCCTTGCAAAAAGTTGGTGCGCGTTTAAGCTAGAGCTAGTTATGCCCAAGCACATTGTAAGGGGGGACCCCCAACCCCGATTCATTTACACAACACATTACTTTTTAAGTACATATTAGTTCATAGTTGTATGGCCACCACACTGGCACCTATGACCTTTACCTCTGATGAGTTCCGAGAGCTTTCTACTTCCGGAGCAGACATGGGCCAGGCTGTTTCTGTTGGTGGGCCCCCTGTTCCCACATAACCATCACAGCCTGACTGATCTGGCACCGGAAAGATACTTGTCCAGTTTCCTTTTAAAGACTTACACCGTTCCAACAGTGTTTGATGTCTTCTGGTAAGTTGCTGAATTTTTGGGGGCCAGGATGTTAAACAGTGTTCCCTTATTGTTCCACCGCACCCTGCTCCTCACGGGTTGATTATGCACTTCCCCCCATATCTCTCGCCCAGTATGTTGTTAGGCAGTGTGCACATTTGGGACAAGCCCTGAAGTACCCCCAGGTATATATTTTTTGTATGTCTCTCCCTCCGCTCTAGTGAGTACAAAAGAAGATTTTAAGGCGTTCGCAGTAATTTAAATGATATAGTGGCTCTATGCGGCGCGAAAAAAGATATGATTTTTGTTCCAGCTCTGATATTTTCCCCCTGGGCCCTAACGGCCAACACAGCAATATTCAAATGAGGGAAGAGCTATTAGAAAAGTGTCACCATTAGTTTTTTCCCTTGTTGTAAATGTTCTCATTCCCAACCCCCTCATCCTCCTGGCTGTCGTGACCTTTGTCTTGTGTTTTTTGAAAGAAAAGTCAGCTGACAATTATTCCCATTTTTTCACGTTTTCCTTTCGTTTTATCTGACATCCTTTTTTGATTTTTGTATACATTGTTCCTTTTGAGTTCTTTAATCTTTCCATACCTATGCAGCTTGTACGGATCAACTAAATGTATAAGAAATTTCAAACCCCTTGGAGCAATAAATTTTATACGTAAACATATCTATAAACAAAGTAAATTTCCCCTGCTCTTTCCCTAAATTTTATAATAAAACAGACCACCCAGGCTCATCCTTTTCCCTTTTACCTAAGTTGTCTTTCAAACGGAGGAAGAAATCATCAACTTCACTCCCCTCAAACTGGCACCTATGACGTACCGGGCACTTTATTCTATCTCTTTCAAATCTCAGTTATTTTTTTTAGTTTCATCTACATCTTTTGTCTCCCCTTTTTTTCATCTTTATTTAATTTCTTCCTCTGTCTAATTTTCAATACACATGTTCTACATCATACTTCTTCATTCTCACACTTTCGTTAATGTATTCTACTGGTCAGATGTTACACCCAAACGCGTTATTTACTATTTTGTAAAATGCACAATTTCAACTATATAACTACATTCCTCTGTATTTGTTTATCCCAACGTAATTTTAAAATAATTATTCTCTAGTACTTTAATCCCGTTTGAAAAAAACCAATGGTTCGACGGAAGACTGCGCAGAAACCCCACCTTTCCTTTGAAAACCTTTTTGGAAGATTTTCGAGAGACCCGACCCGGCTATGGCCAGGCTCGTCTGGTGCTCGCCTAGTCAACCAGGCTGTTGCTGGGAGGCCCGCTGCCCCACATATCCATCACAGCCTGGTTGATCTGGACCTGGTAAGATACTTGTCCAGTTTCCTTTGGGGCTTCTAATTTGTTCCACCGTGTTTCTATATCTTCGGGAAGATGTTGAATTGTCGGGGGCCCCCGATGGATACAGTGCCCCTTATTGTCCCCACCGCACCCCTGCTCCTCACGGGTTTATTTTACACTTCCTCCCATTCTTTCACCCCAGTAGGTTTTAGGCAGGTAAAATTTGGGACCGGGCCCCTGAGATTTTCCGGTTTTTTCATGTATCTCTCTCCTCAGTTCCAATGAGTACATTTCAAGACTTGAAGGCGTTCCTTTAAAATTTGGTGTTTACTGGCTCAATTTAGCCGAAATGATTTCGTATTTTTCCAGCCTGATATTTCTCCGCTTTGAACGGGGGCCGCAGCACTGAGATTTAGGGGGCACAGGGTTTTAAGAGTGTCAATGGGAATATTTCCGTTTTGAAAGTTTCAATACCCACCCTTATCTTCCCGGCTGGGATCTTTGCCTTGTTATGGACTTTAAAAGAAAGGTCAGCTGACATAATTATTCCCAGGTCTTTTACGTGTTCCTTTCGTTCATCTGGTGACCTCTTGAGTTTAGTATATAGTGTTCCTTTTTAGTTTTTCATTCTTTTTTAAACCCAAGCAGCTGGAACTTTCACCACGAACGTCGTTGTTTCCCCGCCCCCCCGGAAAACCCGCTAATGTCTTCCTGTAATTTTTCAGGGCCCCACCGTAGTGACTGTCATGCTTATTTTAGTGTCATCTGCAAATGATGATACAAAAGTGTGCCGGGGGTTTTTATCTATGCTATGAGGATGAGAAACAGCAGAGGTGCCAAAAATACCTTGGGTTTGAACTTTTTTTCCCGATGCTGGATCTGCCCTGTTCACTACTGTTGTGTTTCGGTGTTAGAACCCAAACCATTCCTACCTTCCCGAATACCCATGGCCCTCATTTTGTGCGCTATCACTCCATGATCGCATTTGTCATATGAGAACACGGACTTACCAAAGTTATTTTACTTGGTTTCCCAGTGTTTTAAATTTTAAATTTTTATTACAATAATTATTTCCATGCATAGGGGGAATTACCAAAAATCTCTGATTTTTTTTAAAGGGAATCCCATTCCCCCATATTGTGCCTGACCAGCCAGGCTGTGTTTAGTACGTTGGACTGCGTGCTGTGAGCAGTAACAGACTGGTTGATCAGGTTTTTCTTCCACGCGGCCGGTCAAGACCAGACCGCGTGGACAATGACCCCGGGGAAAATCCTTCAGAAACAACACTGTTTCTAGGTTTAACGCACAATTTTTCACTCCCCCATCTTCCCCAGATTTCATAGCGTTACACAGCCCCCATATTATTTACCCCCCTGAGGAAGATGACGGAACACACAGATGCAAACAATCGTTGCAAAAGAAATGAGAAGAATGAAAGAAATAAACTACATAAGGCAGCATGTGAAGCAAAAATAGGAGGGAAAATGGGAAATTTACTTTACACGAGGGAGGCTGACACTGGAACTTGATCTTACACTGAGGGGGGCTGACACTGAACTTGATCTTCACACTGAGGGGGGCTACACTGGAACTTGATCTTCACACTGAGGGGGGCTGACACTGGAACTTGATCTTCACACTGAGGGAGGCTGACACTGGAACTTGATCTTCACACTGAGGGAGGCACACTGGAACTTGATCTTCACACTGAGGGAGGCTGACACGGGAACTTGATCTTCACACTGGGGGAGGCTGCCCTGAACTTGATCTTCACACTGGGGGAGGCTGACACGGACAAATTTGGGGACTATTAAGAGACACTAAAGGACCATAACCACGCGGTATTAATATACTAGTATGTCAAGAAGGATTATTTTCCTCAAAAAAATAAGTAAAAGCAAAATTATAACGCATAATAATAATCAATTAAGGACAAAGATAAATGTTGAACAAAACTTTTAATAAAAAAAAATAGAAAAAGGAAAAAAAAAAAAATTATATGAGTTCAAAAATTAATCTAAATAAATTTAAAATAAAAAAAAAAAATTTTAAGAAAAATGGTCGAAAAACTAAAAGCAGGGGGAAAAATTTAACGGGAGAAAACAGACGTTCGGAAAATTATATAATGAAGATGGGTTTGAAAAGACAAGTCCAGAAGGTTGTCTGAAAATTTTCTTATTGTAAGCATCGTGGTTGAGTGGCACAACGCGGGGGTGCTACATGTCACGATCACTTTGGCCCGTCCATTTTGTTTATTTAACATTAAACCGATTAAACCCCTTTATGAACTATATTCCCGAAAGTTCTGAGGCTGTGTAAGAGAAGTAAGGTGGTTGGTAATGCACACAAGCACAGAAGAGGGGTTTTCAAACTTTTTTAGTAAGCTTCGTGTTTCAGTGTTTGACTTTGGGACTTTCCAGACCATGATTTGAGTTCCCATCCATTCTTCAGTTACGTTCATGTTTTTTTTAAAATAGAAATGATAAAAAAAAAAATACTGAAAATATATATAAAATTTACTGTTAGGCAGATGTGGTCAGGGGACAAATTAACATCTTCTAATTAACTTAAAATGTTTTTGAAGGCATCACTGTCTTCCCGACCCAGTATTTATTATTTCCCCATTATCCGAGACTGCCTTTAATTTGGTGCAAGAATTGCCATCAAGGGTCACCTAGATTACAAAAAATTCTGTTTAACTGCAATGGTGTAGACCGGGAAGCCAGCGGGGGGTTTTCATTGGCCCAAAAATTTTAGTTGAGGATCGCTATGGAAGACCCCATGACGCTGATTAGGAATTAGCCAGTATTTGTGTGCATGTGGGGAAGGAAGACAGTTTCTTATTTTTGTTATTTCCACACTATAGAGCTGAATGCAATGAGGCTGACTTGTAATTCATTTTTGGTTTCCATCAGTGAAAAAACAGCAAAATTACAAACTCAGTCGGCCCCTTTTTCAACATCAACCAGAAAAGCGGAAAAATAACTAATCATATCTATTTTTAAACCCTTATACAATCTTTAAACGTGTTACTGTTCAACATTTCTCTTTCCTATGCTGTGTACGCGAGTTTATTTTATACAACTGTAAAAATAAATATACACCTATGTGTAGGGAAAATAAGAATGAATGAAAAAAAGAAAAAAAAACGTATTACCCTACAATATATAATTTTTCTACTGTTGAAAATTTCAGACTGGGTTGAAGGGGGGTCATAACCTTCGAAAAATTCGCACCCGGTTTTTTAAAAAGCAATTAAAGCAGATACTTTTTTTTGTAATTAAAGCTAAATTTTTTTAAAGGGGTATTTTGATTAATTTGGTGATATAGGACTAACAACCTTAATTAATGTTTTAAGAACAAAATAAGTTTTTTAATTTTTACTCCCTAATATTAGATTTATACATTAGTGAATGTGATAGTGGGTAAAATACCGACAAGTTAATCTGTTATCATAATTATATAAATCTCCATACTGTTGCCAGTTTTAAATTTTTCCAAAAATAGAGCAAATATTCTTTTCCAGGCTGAGGGGCTGACAACCTCAAAATTCGCTCAAGGGTATGGACTGATTACATCGTCTTTACATCTCTATTGTTGTACTGCGCCCCTGTACTGACAAGAATCATGTGCCGAAATGTTTTGGAATAAGTTACCAACTGTTTCAAGGCTTTTAGCGAGGCTTCTACGTTGATATTTTCGGGGGAAAATTAAAATAACACAGTAACAATTTTTTGGGACATTTACAAGCATTTTGATCGATCACTTAGCATTCATACCCAAAAATTTTAAATTATGAAAAATGTGGCCGATTATAAAATTTCGATTTTTTAAATAGCAACGTAGCCATATAAGAAAGGGAAATTTTTAGCAATAATTTCGCCAAAATCATTCTGCCAAAAAAAAAATATATTTCATTGTGTTTGTTCTTTTTAAAATAAGAATATCAAAATTAATTTGTTGGGTTAGCTAAATTAAATTCCCTTTTGTTGTAGGGGTTTTTAGTTTAAATTTTTTGGTAAAAAAATTATAAATTTTTACATTAAATAAAAAAAAATATATCTTTAAACGTATAAAAAAAAAAATAGGTAAAACTGGTAAATTAGAAGAACCATTAAAAATGCCCTTTCTAAAATTTCTTATGTTTAAAGAATTTTTTTTTCATTTATGTTAATGTAAAAGTTTAAAATTTTGTACCAAAGAAATTGAAAACCACCAAACTTTTAAACAAGCGAAATTTTAAATTTTAGCCACCCAACTAAATATATTTTAGATAGTTAACATTAAAAAAAAACAAACACAATGAAATATATTTTTTTCGTTAGGTTCAAAATGTTTTTTGGAAATTATTACACAAAATTTCGCTTGTTTTAAAAGGAAGAAGAGCGTTGCATTTAAGCCAAAAAGCAAGTTTTACCTAATCGGCAGACATATATATATAAAAACAATACGCAAAAAAAAAAGAAAAATTAAACACAAAAAAAGCAACGAACATAAACACTAACACAAATAAATACGTTCATACCAAGGAAAACAACCACAATATGCAAACAACCCCATTAAATCATTAATGTCAAAAAACCTTTTTAAAAAAAAATGTTGACCAGATAAAAAGATGTCAGACAACAGGGCTGCATATTTGGTATGAATGGTTTACCTGTTAATCAGTTTTTTAAGCAAAATTTATTTAGACCAGGGTAAAGGGAACAGAAAATGGGGGTGAGACCGGGTGATGGATCCACCTAGTGTTACTGCAGGCTAGGGTGTTAGTTTGATCCAAAATAAAACATTTTATATCAGTCAAAAAAAAAATATATCTATCAATCTGTAAAAAAATTTTGGGAAAAGACCATTTTTAAAATTGGCCTTTTTCGAATTTCCCTTATTAGGCACCACACACACACACACACACAATATATATATTTTTCCCGATTGGGTAAATTTTAATTTTGGCTTAAAAAACGCTCTTCTTCCATAAAGACGCAAAAATTTGTGTATGCAAAATTTTGAAAAAATCGTTCTGAACCTAAAGAAAAATATATTTCATTGTGTTTGTTTTTTATTAAATTAAAGTTAACGTATCTAAAAAATATTTAGTTTGGTTGAAAAAAATTGCGCTTTTATAATAAGGTTAGGTAGGTTTTCAAAGTTTCTCTGGTACAAAATTAAAATTTTTTTCATTAAATAAATGAAAAAAAAAATATCTTTTAAAAGTATAAGAGAATTTTTTTGAAAGGACTTAATTTTAAATGAGTTTTGTAATTGACAAGTTTTACCAATCGGCACGACAAAAAAAAAAAATATATTATATATATATATATATATATATATATATATATATATATTAATCCAAACCAAATTTAAATCATCTCAGTCAATCAACAGGTGATAGATGCGTGAGATCAAAAATACCAGGGGCAACAGTCATTCCCCACAAATAGTCCCCGTTGACCCGGGGAAACGATGCCATTGACACCTTGGAAGAAACGAAAATTTTGGGGAATTTTTAAAAACGAATCCAATCTTGACACCCCTGATGCCTTTTACCCAAAAATGCTTGAGTCTCCCAGGTTGACATATTTCCAAGATGTACAAATGACAGTATCCTGAGGCAGATCTTTACAAAAACAACCTTTCTCGAAAATGGGCAGGGGGCCCAAGCTACACTCCCAGTCAGACTAGGAGGCATTGGTGCCCCAAGTCATCCAGATTGCTCTCCCTGTTTTCCTGTCTTATGATTGCATCCAGAGGCCTTTAGCAGAAATTCTCCCTGAAATCTTGGGGACAAGTTTGGGGTCCAGCCCAAAAAAGTTCGTTGAGGGGCCCGGATCGGGGATAACAACGGGCTCTGAAACCAGGCCTGCTTCCCCCCAACAACAACTAAAAAACAGTCGATGGGATAAATGTAGGTATAGCCCCAACCGGGTGTCGGGAAGGATAGACCCCGCCTCTTAGCAGTGAGAGCTCCCCATGCACACTTTTTTTGGGGTTTCCCCAAATCCAGCCTTTGGGCCCCGCCCCCGACCCACAGACCATCCGGGGTTGGTGTTGCCCTTTGACTTGCCGCCCCCATTCTCGCCAACACAGGGGTATTTGGGAGTGAAGTAGCAGACCGATTCGGGTACCATGGTCTTTGGGGTTGTAAACCGAGGGAAAGATTGAAAAATGAAGAGGTTAATAACATTATCAAAGGGGCCTCACAAAAGCCGGGGTGCCCAGCAAAAGGGGCCACCCCAACTATGCAGATCTGATGGCAGCCAAAAAGGGCCAGATGGTATCACCCCTTTAAGCCTGGACAGACGGCAAGCAGGTGGGTGGGACTACACATGTGCATCTACCTTGGCTGATACCTATCTCCAATACACCAGGGGGGGGAGGGGTAGCTGCCACCTTCAGGGAGTCCCAAAAGTCGAGAAAATGGAGAACTTGCCCATCATTATATGTTTGTTCCCATAGGCTCGGGGACCCTTGGCTCATGGGGAAAGAGTGCATCTGTTCCTCAAGGAGCTGGGCAAAAGACTCAATAGGGTAACTAGGGATCCCCGGGCAGCTAGTTTTCTGTTCCAGTGACTCACCCTGCTGTTCAGAGGGGTAATGCATGCTGTATTTTGGCACGCGCCCCATCTCTGAGGAGATGGATAAGATTTTCGCATTAAAATCAGTGACAAACATGTAACAATATGTACTAGACATGTATCTCTCACACCTCATGTACTGTATATGCCATCTTTATATCAACAATGATTTTAAATCTTTGTACCATATTATATATATATATATATATATATATATATATATATATATATATATATATATATATATAAAAAAAAAAAGTGTATGAATGGTGTAATTTTTTACAATAATGGGCGTTTTTATTAGCAATTAACTGCAGCAGGAAAAAAAGTACAAGAGCTTAAAAAAAAGATGCGGGGTTCACACAGCAAAGAATAAATATACGAAGAATTTAAAAAAAACAAGTCACAAAAAATTAAACTACGTTGTGGTTATTTAAACCGCGGGAATTTTATCATTAAAACAGTTTAATATAAAAATATAAGCGATAGCGGGATAAAATTAATGATAATTTTTAAATTTAAAGAAACTCAGAAAATAAATAAGTGCCAACAGAAAATCTCGATATACGTAAAAAAAATGTAACCATTAGAGCATTTAAAAATAAAAGGTTGGCAACAATGTAATAGTAGACGACCATGCTGAAAATGAGAAAGTAGTGGACATGCAAGAACTGACATAAACGCAGAAAAAAGCTCAAGGAAGACATGTGAGATGAAAGGTTGTAACGACACTGTAATACACTTAGGAACCCAAAAAACTGGCAGCAAAGATTTTGCAGGGTGTGCAGTCGGCGCTACAAAAATATTTTCTTGCTATATGTGCGTAAGAACTGGAATGACAGAAAGGCTCCAAGGCAAAAAAATTAAAAAAAAATTATTCCTTCACATGCATTTAAAAAGTCATTATATAATTGGTTGAGATGCAACTTTGGAAGTGGGTGGGATATATGATAAAAAAAATACGACGGAAATAATGCAAGTTGGTACACAGAGATGAGCGTCGGGGTGAAGGAATGTTCCCGAGTAGATAACTAAAGTACAACTTTGAAAAAGTTGAAAAGAACAAACAGATAAGAAATTAAATTAAAGGTCTTAGAAATAACTACATGACAGAAAGTAGATGAAGTAGATAAGAAACAGATTATTATAAGGTGATGTGGGGTAAGTGAAGTGTGTGTGACATGACAGTTGATATTTGAAGTTTTTAGGACGAACAAGTTGGAAAATAGAAACACAGGGTAAGCCAAAGGGGAATAAAACAGAAATATAAAATAATATGGGGATTTTTTAAGAGAACGATACTGACTGAAAGATGTTTGAGGAATAGATGAATTGAGTGGGGGTTTTTGGAAGCATGTACCTTATTGTTTAGTAACAAGGCTTAGAATATATTTATCACGTATTTTAATAAAAGCCATATCGATGCCCAGATGTTAGCAGAATACAAGCGGAGAAACTCTTTTGAAAAAATTCAACAGTAAGAAGAGGGCATTTCGACATTTGAGGTCTGGAATGCATAATTTAGATATTTTTAGGCAGAAGAAGATTTATTAAAGATTCAGAAACCATTTAAGTATTGATGGGGGTGCTTTAATGAGGTTGAAAATGAAAAACAAGTAAGGGGAAGTGGTTGTTAAATGTAAAGACGGTTTAACGCTGTTGCAAAAACTAAGAATAAAGGAAAATTAAAGGAAAAAAAATATATAAAAATTGAGGTGAAAGGTTTTCAAAAAGAAAACGAAGACAAAACGACAAAGGTAATGAAAGAAAATAAGGGAAGAGTGATATCCAGAGAAAAAGAATGGGGGAGAGAGAGAAAAATTCCAGGGTATGGATAAAATCAGTCACCCCAGGATCCATTCAAGACGAGTATTGGGTCATACAAATGGATATAGAAACCTCACTCCATAAAAGGAGCAGTTTGCTGACTCACAACTTTCTAGCCCAACAGTTGGGCACCAACAGGCTGCTCTTCCAAATTCTCAAGAAAATTTAAAAAACTACATTGAGAAAATTTTTATAAAAAGAAAAAAAAAATTACGTTATTTTTTATAAAGGGGAACGCGTTAAAACTGCGTTAAATGAAAAAAAAAAAAGGACTAGAGTTCTATGTATTTAAAAAAGGCCGTTTAAAAAATTATGTTATAAGAGAAAATTTTTGATAATTTATTTTTCTTTCATAATTATTTTTTCACATCTGGCATCACTTTAAAATTACTGTGAAAACTGTGTAGGGCCCCTTTACGAGTATGCGCGTGGGGGCACGCTCATGCACGCCAGCGGAGAGATCAATGCACATGCTTATTTTGTGGAAACTGAGAACAATACTTCCTTTTTTTTATTCAAGAAATATCCAGAGATGCAAAATTGAAAGCACGTTTAACAAATTAAAACTAGTGCACTGCCTTAGAGATCACTTCAGGGCGTAAACCCCAGGAATCACACCCGCCTGTGGTTAAACAGTTTAGAGGAGCATTAACAAGGTTTGCACAAAGCTTCACCATCACGTGCCTTCATCCAGGCATCACTACCTTTCCAAACCTTTTTAAGCCTCTGCACGCCTTCCTTAATTACCAAGTTCAATTTCATGAGTCTTCGCTGCAAGTTCTTTTTTATTTATCCTTTAAATCCGGTTTTTGTTTATAAATGTTGAAAATTTTAAAAAAGTCCATCAAACAGGTGGAAAATTAAAAACTTTAGTATCATTCAGCAACCCCGTAAGTCAACTGACCCCTTTCATACTATTTTTAAACAAATTTTTATAACTAACTTTAAAATTAGAAAATTGTCAGTTTTAAACCTAATTAATTATAATGCACCATAACGTCAATAAATATAAGATAGTACATTAATGATTAAACTTTTTAAAGACAAAGGAAAAAACCTCCGAGCGGACTGTACCACGTTTTCATTTCGTTAACGTCACATCTGACGATCTTTAGCCATAGTAAATTATTGACTTTGTTTGTAAGATGAGCTGCATTATATCTGAATCAAGATCACCTGACCGTTATTCCCCCAGAGTAACCGGTAGAAGAGACACCGAGCCGACAAAACATAGCAAACATGCACGCCTTGATATGTCAAAAGTTTTGCCAAGCAAAAGCCTAATTATAATAAATGCTTACAATGTTTCATGCTTTGTTCTGAAACTGTCTGATGACTTCATTATGGCTTTTGTTTATGAATACCTTCCAAGTAGTTAATATCTTTTTATAAGTTAATACATTCCCATTAGTTAATACCCCCCATAAGTTAATCTTCCCCCAAGTTAATATTCCCTAAGTTAATACCTTCCCCCAAGTTAATATCTTCCCAAGTTAATACCTTCCCCCAAGTTAATACCTTCCCTAAGTTAATACCTTCCCCTAAGTTAATACCCTTCCCCTAAGAAACATTCCCATAAGTTAAAACATTACCATAAGTTAATACCTTCCCCCAAGTTTACCTTCCCTAAGTTAATACCCTTTCCCCTAAGTTAAACATTCCATAAGTTAATTACATTACCATAAGTTAATACCTTCCTTTAAATTAATATTCCCTAAGTTAATTTCTTCCCATAAGTTAATTTTTCCTAAGTTAATACCCCCTTTTCCCCTAAGTTAATACCTTCCCAAATTTTTAAATTAATACCTTCCCTAAGTTAATACCTTCCCATAAGTTAATACCTTCCCCCGAATACCTTCCCTAATTTAAAAGTTAATACCTTCCCATGTTAATACCTTCCAATAAGTTAATACCTTCCAATAAGTTAATACCTTCCAATAATTTAAACCCTTGAACCGCTAAAATAAACGGTAAATGCAATGTTGTTAAAAAAGAAACTTAGGTTCCCCACCAAACACCAACTGTCTGTCCAGGATGATCACCACCTAAAAAATAAAAGGGATTTAAGGAGAAAAAATTAAATTAAAATTTTAGAATTTGCCGCCAAAGGGCACCCGGGGGAACTAGCCCCAAAAGAGTTAATGGGAATACATCTTGATATATCTACAATTTTTTTTACTGTTGCAATCAAATTTAAAGGCATTTGTTTAAAAATTTTCTGGTATATTGTGTTCGTTAATAAGATATCGTAAATTACGGGGAATGTCCTCAGAATATCGCGCTGCCGACAAGGAAAAGACACACATGGAGAATTCAAACGGGGATTAAACGGCCCCCCAAATTTAAAAACAGATTACAGTATAAATACTGACTTTTTTAAAGTTTCTAAAATAAAAGGTGGTTATACTTGGATTATGTTGTGGAAAGTTGTTATCTCACAGTGCTCGGGAAGTTTGATTTTAAAACATTGTGGAATGGAAGGTTAATCTGGGTGATAATATGTTATGGTAAGTTGATTAAAAGGATTTGTATGAAATTTAGACTTCAATGGCTCTTTTAATGAAAGGTCAATTTTATTGGCATATGTTTTAATGGGAAAAAAACATTATTATACGAAAATGCTGTGTGGTTGAAATGTTGCTAACGTCTTCCTTGAAAACGTTTTTCACTGAAAGGAAAGATAGTTGTGCAAGAGTTGCAAGAATAATAAGTGATAAAAATATGACACAAAAATGGTGAGGTTGCAAAATAATCAAAGTGTTAAAAGTTAAGATGATTTTTTGTAGAGAAAGTTAATGATGTAAGAATGAGGGAACACATGTTCCAGATAATATTATAGTTTTAACATGCTAAAAAATTTGCTTAACTAACCTTGTATGTTCAATTACTCATGATCAACTTCCTACATTTCTGTCCTATGTATGACTGGTGTAGTCTTTGCAAGTTACTTCATATACACCTGTATATCATGAGTTATTTTTTTGGAATTTGCTGCTCCCCCTGGCAAGCGGAAATATGCAGCACTTGTCTTCTATTTTCTTTCTTTATTTGGGATCGTTACACACACACACAGACAAAAGACCTGTGTACGACGTGTATAGTATGCAAAGCATGGAGAAGATCTTCAGGAGGAGAGGGGGGAGCACCTAGAAAGACACAAGCTTATAAACGACAATCAGCACGGTTTCGGGGAAGGAATGTACTGTGTCACAAACCTACTGATTTTTAAGGACAAGGAACAGAACTAAGACACGAGAGAGGGGGTGGATGGGACTGCATTTTCTTGACTGCAAGAAGGCGTTCCCCAGTTCCTCACAAAGGTTAATGCAAAACAAAGGGATCAGGCACACGTAACAGGAAAGGACTGCAATGGATCAGAGAATATCTGACAGGGAGGCAACAACGAGTCATGGTACGTGAGGGGTGTCAGAGGATTGACGAGTTTCCCACGGGGGTCAGTCCTGGGACCGTGCTGTTTTTTATAGGGAATGACATAACGGAAGGGATAGACTCAGAAGTGTCCTTGTTTGAGATGATTGAAGAATGAGAAGAATTAAATCAGCGAGGATCAGGCAGGATTACAAAGAGACCTGGACAGGCTACAAGCTTGGTCCAGTAACTGGTTCTTTTAATTTTTAACCCCCCAAATGCAAAGTCATGAAGATCGGGGAAGGCAAAGAAGACCGAGCAGAGTATAGTCTAGGTGGCCAAAGACTGCAAACCTCACCAAAAATAGATCTTGGGGTGAGTATAATACCGAGCACATCTCCTGAGGCACACATCAATCAGATAACTGCTGCAGCATACGGGGTCTGGAACCAAGAATAGGGTTCCAATTCCCCACTAATTAATCGTTCAAGACTGTACACCATATACGTGTTGGGGATGCAGCACCAGTTTGGGAAACCCCCACCTGGTCAAACACGTCAAGAAATTAGAGAAAGTGCAAAGGTTTGAAAAAGACTAGTCCCAGAGCTAAGGGGGGTTGTCCAGAAAAACGTTAAGGGAAATGGCCTGAGAACACCAAAGGACAGAGGGTTAGGGAAAATGATAACGACATATTAAAAATGCGAGGTAGATAAGGTGGACAGAGACAGGATGTTTCCAAAAGGGGAAAACAGAAACAAGGGGTACAATTGGAAGGGAAATCCATGAGTGAAAGGGATGTTAGGAAGTATTTCTTCAGTCATAGAGTTGTCAGGAAGGGAAAGCCTGAAAGTGAGTAGGAGGCAGGAACCATACATAGTTTTAAGACGAGGTGGTAAAAGCCATGGACCAGGGAGAGGCGGAGCCGGGAGCGACTGACTCCTGCAACCACAAAAGGTGAGTACATACACAAAAAAAAAACATCACCGTTGGATGGCGGGGCCGGAGCTATAACTCGACACCTGAAACCAAATTAGGTGAGTACACACACACTCACGGGGCCAGGAACAAACTAGGGGCTGGGCAAGAATATACCTCTACAACCACAAACAGCTGAGTATATACATAAAAAGTCTACAGCATAACATTATGTAGGTTGACAAGGCCCCCCACATATGAAGTTTTAAAAGAAATACACTTGAAATGAAAAAAAAGATTAGGTGAACGGTGCGACTTGAAATGTAAGGGGGTTTTGTAAAGTGTAGAATGGGTATCTAAGCTTGGGGATTGCAATGTGAAAGCATGCGAGAAGTCCGGGAAAAAGGAAACAAAAAGGGGCCCAAGACCGGCAAGAAGCCCAAAAAAGAGTATCGAACATACATCCCAGAGACGGAAGTGTGTTCCACCAGCTACCCCATCCAAACCCAACGGGAAAACCAATCCACGTGTAGGTTTACAACTCACCAACCCGAAAACCGACAAATAATTCACAAAAACAACTATATAGTCCACCAATATTCCATTTGCCTAGTTACCCACCTTTTAGCCAATCACAACCCACCATGAAGTCAACTAACCCACCAAGCAACCCACTTGCCCACCACGCACGTCACCAACCCAGCCAGCCAGCAAGCAGTCTGAGCGGTTTCGTGGTTAGCTGCACCTCCAAGCGCCCTATAAACACGGGGCGTTGATAGCAAGGCCGGAGTCTCTCACAGCCTTCCACAAGCCTGCCCAGATTCCCCGTAAAACGGAATAATAAACAAATTTGTATTCTTTATCCCACGACGCCCCCGCATAACCCCAGGCTGTCTCCACCCCTCCTCGGTGATACCTGCTCGTTTATCGACGAAATTCACACTGTCAAAATATACGCATATCAGGGCAGTTTGGGGCCCTGATGTTGTTCCGGCAGCGTCCCCGTCATTTTTTAATATACCGTCTGCGTCTATTGTGTTGTGCATTACAAAGACAAGCCGGAAGTCATTACTCCAGGAGAGGGGCTTTAATTTTTGCTGTGAACTAAATTTTGGCTTTAAAAATCACTTGCTTTTAAATTTTTTTCGCAGGTTAAGAGAAAAAAAAATTGTAATTATAAAAGTTGCCCTTTTGAGTAAAGGGCTCTATTTACTTTCGGAACTGAACTAAGATGCCCTCCATTGAGCAACTTTACCATCAACTTAAGGAGGAATTGAGGGTAGGAAGAAAATACGGCGATTGACGGGGGAAAAACAAGGGGATTGTAGTAGTCATCTTGTTGTGAGTCCTCAGGTCAAAAAGGGGAACCTGGTCAGTGGCCGGACAGCATGGATCGAAGTTGAAGATCAAGAGGACGAATGGAGAGGTAGAATCGATGAAGAAAGAGACTGCTGTGGAAACTTCGAAGGGCTTTAAATTGGATTAGTTAGAGGTATGGGTTTGGGAAGGAAAGTGTCGAAATTTGATTTAGGCTTTGATATCAACAGGGAATGATATAACAGAAATTGTTAAAAAAAAAGCGAATAAAAAAACGTTCACAAGAAGATACATAAATGTTTTTTTTAATTAAGAAGCGCCAGAAATAAAATTAACAATTACGTTTGGTAGCATGTGGGAACTTTGATGTCATTCAAAACTGAAACTGGTATAATTGAAAAGTCGGAAAAATTGTTGAGTGTCATATTAAGGGTTTAAGTTGTTCCATGTAGATAGATTGGGGGAAAGGGGGGTGGAGTTGATTATATGTACGGAAAATTTCATTAAAAAGGCTAAAAAATGGATCGGTAACAGAATCTGTTTGATAGAGTTTCTGGTAAAAAACTAATTTATTTTAAAAATCCCCCTTGGATCAATAGAGGGGACTTTGGGACGAAATTGTTAGGGGTTCTAGAAAAATAACGTAGTGAATAGGAATTTTTTAATTTTCAAAAGACTGGCTTTTAGGGAATCTGGGGTCCCGTGACTTTTTGGAATATTAGGGCTGTTTCCGAAACAGTGTGTAACAACCTACCAGAGGTAATAATTTGCTCGATTGTCAAATAAAGAAACCTCAAAAAATCTAAAATCATGAAGATTGGGCAAGTGATCACAAATCCCTTTCTTTTTAAAATTACCTGGGAGAGAGAATAGGGATAATACGGAAAATCCTCGATTTTCGTTCTCCCATTATATTAGACTTAGGAAAACTTTTAATCTCGATTGGGGAATTAGCTAATGAGTTTATTGACGATGATCATACTTACGATTACGAATGAACCAGGTTTGTGATTTTTTTTTTAAAAATGTATAATGTGCCAAAAGTATATATATATTTCCCAGGAAATTTTAAATAATAACGATCCCAAATGGGTTAACAGGAGGGAAAACATCTATTGGAGAAAAAGGAATTTATAGGCGTATCAAAAAAGGGAGGTTCCTTTTGAGTAATATGTTCAGTTTAAAAAAAAGTAAAAAAGGGTTGAAAGTCTAAACGTTACATGAAATTAGAGTTGCTAATGAATCAAAGTAATCCAAAAGGGGTTTTTCAAGTTTTTATAGGACGAAGGGGAGGGGGAAAAAAGGACCTCTGAAAAAATTAAAGGCAGCTGACGGGGAAAGAACTGGAAATTTTATTTTAAGACTATTTTTTTTTGTCTTTCAAAAACCGAAAAAATTCCGAAATTAAAATTATTCGTTCCGAAGAATTAAATTAACTAATATTACTGTCCGAGGGGGATGGTTATCAAACAAAAATAAATTAAAAAAAAAGTCCCCGGGGCCCCACGAGTTGTTTTCCAGGGTACTTAAAGAAGCAAGATGGGAAATTAGTCAGCCAAAAGAGTGTGTTTTAAAACATCCTAACTGGTGTTGTGCCAGAGATGTGGAAGATATAATGTAGTGGGAGGAGCTGGGGTTTTATTTGCGGGGTAAGGGGAAAATTTTGGGTAGCTTTGGGAGTGGTGGTTTTGATGGACCTGCCTTGTATGGGCCAGTAGGCCTTCGCAGTGTTCCTCATTCTTTTGTTCCTTTACTACTAGCCCCCCCCTCTCTCTCTCTCTCTCTCTCTCTCTCTCTCTCTCTCTCTCTCTCATGAGAAACTGAAGGCCATAAAGATATTCAAATTAGACAAATCTTCCAAAAAAAGCTAGGGGGAAAATAAATATTAATAAACACTGCCAAAAAATTAATGAGAAAATATGTGAGGAAGAAAATGTTTTTTTGAGTAACAAGGCCATCCCATCTATGTAATGGTTTCTGAAAGTAACGACCACACAGCAGAGAACAACCAAATTAAGGCAAACAGAAAAAAGAGAATTAATCTTTGTATCCTTACTAATAGTGATGGAATGATTTCAAAAGACTAAAACAAAGGGCTATTATAAATGAGAAGAAATGTAATGTAGCCTAACGAAACTAAACTAAAAAAACATGTATTAAATAAAGCATTCAAAGGAAACTATTCAGTATATAGAAGAGACAGAGTGGGAAAAAAAGAAGAGGGAACAGTAATGTATTGAAAAAGCAAAATACAATTTAAGGAGATATAAATAAAAATGTGTTGAAAATTTAGTAAAAAAAATTGAAGTAAAAAAGAGAAACTCATAATAGTTATTGTTTTAAACCACCGTTAAGTAATACTTGGGGGGGGGGGGGGGGGGAGGGAGGGGGGGAGGGAGGGGGTGGAAAAAGAGAGAGATACAGAGAGAGTGATAAAATAAATAAGGGGTCAGTTTTTCTTTTTTTATAATAAAAAAATAACTGATGAAGAGTGACCATGACTGTAATTGTCCTTACAAAGAAAACTAGGGGGTTATGGGCTACAACTGAAATAAATAATCAACAGAATTCCCCAAAGTAATGACGTTTTTATTACGTGTACTATGACTGAAGCGACAGAGTATAAGACATCACTGTTACACTTAGTATTTACTACCAATTTTAAAACTATTTAAATCCACTTGGAAGGAATAATTTATCTACTGTAAATAACATTCTGTCAAATATGACTTAAGGAATGAAAAAAAAGGACCAATTAGCTTTTAAGAAAATATAAGCATTACAATGAATTATAAGAACATTTTAGAGAAACGCAGCATCCTTCACACTCCTCCAACCACATACCTCCAGAGTGCCTCCACAACACCTACAAAAAGCCCCCATATTCCCCCACACCTCACGCGTAGAGTGTACCCCACACCTACAGTGTACCACCACACCTACAGTGTACCACCACACCTACAGTGTACCACCACACCTACCCAACACCACACCTAACAAGGGGTGTTCCAAAAACCTCTTGTTTCCTTCACATACTTACCACCACCCCCCGTGTTACCCCCCACCTCCCCGTTTCCAACCCCCTTTCCCCTGTACCCCGGCCCATGAGGGACCCCCAATTTTAATTTTCAGTACCCCCCTTTTAATATTAACCCCTTTGCCCATGACCCCCGGTTTTCCCCCCACAAAACCCCTTTGAGTATGGCTCCCTAATATTCCAATTCTGTATGACTGGGTTTTTATTCCCCCCTTTTCCCTATGACTCCCCCCCCCCACATTTTAACCCCCCTGTACCCCGTTTCCTCCCAATTTAACCCCCTTTATTATCCCCCCTTTTAGATACCCAAATCTCTGTATACCCCCTTCCCCCAATTTTCCCCCCTTTGGATGAGGCCTTTTAGCTTTTAATTTCCCTCATGTATGGCCTTTTAAAAACCCTTCCTTCACACTCCCCCCAACCATTTTAACCCCCCCAAATTTCCTCCCCCACCACAAAAACCTCCCCCATTTTTTTAAACCTGCAATTACCCCCCCTCTGTTGGTAGTAGTTTTTAGTCTTCTACCATCTACATTTGCTTTAATATGTAAGTCTGCCATTTTATTTACCTGCTTTTACAGTCTAGTTTCTTTTTTAAAGTCTTTTTTTTTTCTATTTTATTTCATTGTTGAGTATACGTATTTAATATCTAGTTTTTTTGTGGTCTACCATTTCAAAATGCTTTTTTTTTGACTTATTCTTTTCTTTGGGTCCATTCTTTTTTTTCATTCATTCATATTCATTCTTCTTTTTTTGGTTTTTATATTTATTTTATAAGATACTTGTGCAACAATGGATACCCAACTGCTGCACATGTGTCTTACTTATCTACTTGTACCTACTGTATTCTATTTTCATAATTACATTTTACCCCATAACATCTGCTTCCCATTTTCATAACTTGATGTTCTTTCGCTCTGATTTCCATTGATGTTCTCCTAGATCTTACTAAGTGATTAAGACACAAAGGGTATTAGAACATGTATTAGACGTTTCGCCCACTAAGAACCTTAGCAGTTCAGAGTAGTGAAGTCGACGAAGTATTAGAGGGTCCACTTATAGCTGCTGCACAGGGGAATACAGAGAGGTAGTAGTAGCAATAGTAGTTCCCCGTTGTAAAAGGGCACTTGTCGAGAGACACTTGGCCTGTTGTGTGTCGAGAGACACTTGGCCTGTTTGTGCGCGCGAGTGAGTGTGTAGGTCTGTGTGTGTGGGTCAAGTGGATTCTGAGTGTGGGGGGGCTTGGAGACAAAATTCACGGATCAACGTAAAGGAGGCGCTAGGAGCTGGCTCAGATATATATTCTTGAGGTATATACACTGAGTTTGCTTTAATTACTATTTTATGAATCCAACTTTTTTTTAACTGGTGGTGAACAGGTGACATTCAATTTTAATACCCTTTTTTTATAGTTAAAAGACTTTAAACCAAATTACCAAACTAATCTGTCTAGCATGAGACAGAAGACCATTTTTATATTCTTTTTCATGAAACCTGCAACACCTGACCTTGACCCACTATAGAGTACAAAAATTTCCGACTACTTTAATTCTGAGATTAAAAAAACCCCCTGGCGAGCGAAGTTTCTCCTTAATTATCGTTTTAATACCACTTTTGTGTTTTATTCACACAAGTGCCGGCGTCTGCACACAACTTACAGCTTTTCTTCCCCCTCTGACGTAACCACGCTAGATCTTCCTCTTCCTCTGTTGTTTTTTTAGATCTTCCTCTTCCTCTGTTGGTCTCTCTCCCCGAGCATCTTTTTCCATTGCCTCCCTCCTACATTTTCCCTTCCTCATTATAAACCTCTCACTACCAGATCTTCCTCACTATGATGCTCTCACTACCAGATCTTCCCCATATGATGCTCTCACTACCAGATCTTCCTCATAGATGCTCTACCAGATTTTCCTCAATATGATGCTCCCACTCCAGATCTTCCTCACTATGATGCTCTCACTACAAGATCTTCCTCACTATGATGCCTCATACCAGATCTTCCCAATATGATGCCCCACTACCAGATCTTCCTCACTATGATGCTCTACCAGATTTTCCCCAATATGATGCCCCACTACCAGATTTTTCCACTATGATGCCTCACTACCAGATCTTCCTCACTATGATGCCTCACTACCAGATCTTCCTCACTATGATGCCTCACTACCAGATCTTCCTCACTATGATGCTCACCAGATCTTCCTCAATATGAGCCCCACTACCGATCCCCTCACAGGGCCTCCTACCAGATCTTCCTCACTATGATGCCTCACTACCAGATTTTCCCTCAATATGATGCTCTACACCAGATCTTCCTCATTTGATGCCTCACTACCAGATCTTCCTCACTATGATGCTCTCACTACCAGATCTTCCTAAATATGATGCTCTCACTACCAGATTTTCCTCAAATGAGCCCACTACCAGATCTTCCTCAAATGATGCCTCACTACCAGATTTTCCTATGATGCCTCACACCAGATCTTCCTCCTATGATGCCTACACCAGACTTCCCACTATGATGTCTCACTACCAGATTTTCCCCAAATATGATGCTCTACTACCAGATCTTCCCAATATGATGCCTCACCCCCAGATCTTCCTCACTATGATGCTCTCACTACCAGATCTTCCTCAATATGATGCTCCCACCAATCTTCCTCACTATGATGCTCTACCAGATCTTCCTCATAGATGCTTCACTACCAGATCTTCCTCACTATGATGCTCTACTACCAGATTTTCCCTCACTATGATGCTCTGATTTTCCTAAATAATGCTCTCACTACCAGATCTTCCTCAATATGATGCACTACTCCGATTTTCCTCACTATGATCCCTCACTACCAGATCTTCCTCAATATGATGCCCCTTCCCAGATCTTCCTCACTATGATGCTCTCACTACCAGATCTTCCTCAATATGATGCTCTCACTACCAGATTTTCCCCCAATAATCCTACTACCAGATCTCCTAATATGATGCCCCCTACCAGATCTTCCTCAATATGATGCTCTCACTACCAGATCTTCCTCACTATGTTTTCTCCTACCAGATTTTCCTCAATATGATGCCCCACTACCAGATTTTCCCCAATATGATCCCTCACTACCAGATCTTCCTCAATATGATGCGCCCCTACCAGATTTTCCTTCCTCATTATGATGTTTCACCCCGATCCTCTTCCTCTGATGCTCTCACTCTCGATCTTCCCCCATGATGCTCCACTCCCAGATCCTCTTCACATGATGTCTCACCCCAGATTTTCCTCACTCTGATGCTCTACCCCAGACCCCTTTTCCTCACTCTGATGCTCTACTCTCAGATCTTCCTCACTCTGATGCTCTCACCCCAGATCTTCCTCACTCTGATTTTTTTGGACTTTCCTGCCCGGCATGTGCACTCACTCTGGAGTGCTTTAAGACTATTGTGGAACCCGAGAGTGTCAGAGTAGTGTCGGGAGTCAATTAGGGGTGTGTGTGTGGGGAAAAGGGCAGCGCCCCACAAGTCGGCAATATCCCACACGAGTTTACAACTACCCATAAATTTTTCAGGTTCTGGTGGGTGAATTTATTATTATATTTGGGGAAAGTGTTAAACTCGCGGGGGTCACATAATACCTGGAGGAAGGGAAAGCAATCGGTTTCGATGTAAGGAACGGGAGAACAAGTTCACTTACTTGGAACAAGAGCTCTGGGGGGACTGCCTCGGTGGGTGTTGCTTTTTTTTTTCACCACCTGTCATTTGCATCCCCAACAGTCTGACAAATCATAGCCCGGACAACAATTAACAGACTGAGGGGGGAACCTTCCCCGCTTTTTACAATGATTTACTGTTACGTGTCTTATTAGCGAAAAAACTACCCAGAACAACGAAGCTGTGATGGATACGTACCCCTACAGTAACAGCCGATGCCGGCAAGCAAAAAGTCGGCCAAGGGCCGGGTTTCTGGGGTCGAAAACTCATCAAAGGTATATCAAATGTCAAGGGTTTCCCTAATGCAGAAAAATTACCCAAGTAACGTTTTAATCCCAAACCCCTTAACTCACATGAAGACCATCTGGGGTTCTCACATGCGGTTTGCAATCGATTAGATTTAATTGAAAAGGTTTGCTATATTAGGGAAGGTTAGGTAGGTTAGGGTTTGGTACATTAGGTAAGGGTTTGGTAGGTTAGGTTAGGCTACATTAGATAAGGTTAGGTAGGTTAGGTTAGGCTACATTAGGTAAGGTTAGGTAGGTTAGGGTTTGGCTACATTAGGTAAGGTTAGGTAGGTTAGGTTTGGCTATATTAGGTAAGGTTAGGTTAGCTACATTAGGTGGTTTGGTAGGTTAGGGTTTGGCTACATTAGGTAAGGGTTTGGTATTAGGGTTTGGCACATTAGGAAGGTTAGGTTAGCTACATTAGGTAAGGTTAGGTTAGGCTAATTTGGTAAGGTTAGGTAGGTTAGTTAGGCTACATTAGGTAAGGTTTGGTAGGTTAGGTTAGGCTACATTAGGGGGTTTAGGTTTGGTTTGGCTACATTAGGTAAGGTTAGGTAGGTTAGGTTAGGCTACATTAGGTAAGGTTAGTTGGGTTTGGTTAGGTCATTAGGTAAGGTTAGGGAGGTTAGGTTAGCTACATTAGGTAATTGGTAGGTTAGGTTAGGTAATTAGGTAAAGGGTTTGGTAGGTTAGGTAATTAGGTAAAGGGTTTGGGTTTGGGGTAAGGAATAGGTAA
>WNWK01020797.1:0-35168 GCA_009830355.1 Cherax destructor | reverse complement strand
AGGCGGGTGAAATTGTGACCTTAAAAAGTGGCCCTTGGCCCCATAACTGCTAAAAACCCCCAAATTCTGTTCCCCGAGTTTCAACCCACCCCCTGGGCCAGGGGAAGATACATTAAAACCGGGGAAAAATTCTCGGGGGTTAGTCCCAAAACTTGCACACAGAATCCCCCCTACAAAAAAAGACTCGGCAGACGATGTAACATCCTCCCAAAAAAGCACCCCACTAGCACGTTGAGGGACAACACAATAAGTGTCAACCCCAAGTTGTTCAACTCCCCCCCAGCATACATGGGGTTACCAAAAAACCCCGGGCTGTCTTCAAGCGGCCCTGGACAGGACTAAAGTCGTATCTGACCACCAGGCTGTGGTTCGTACGTTGGCCCCGTGGGCCACAGTAAAAACCTGGTTGATCAGGCTCGGTCAACGAGGCCCCGGTAAAGACCCCCGGGGGCGTTGACCCCTGGAATTCTCCCCAGGTAAACGCCAGGTAAACTTTCAACTTTATCATGAAGGAGTAACCCAATGTGATGGGATCCATGCAATTGTACTTTATAAAGCCCCACGCAAAAACAAGGGTATAACAGAGAAAGATCGCAGTCAGCAGGACCGATCTACTTTCTAAGACGGAAAAGTTTTTCCAAATGCCACATAGACAAACCCCTTGTTTCTGCGTGATGCTTGATAAAAAAAAAATAGCTTGAGGTAAACATCAGGAGGGATTGAAATGCTTGAATCCATGCTTGAGGCTTACTGACGTCCCCGGGCTGGGAAAAACATGGTTTTAACCAGTCTGCCCAGTCTATGTGGCATTTGTGTGGCCAGTGGTCGGGGTTGCCGGGAAAAGCTTGTCCGTCTCAAAAGTAGTATCGAGTCTTGCTGACTGCGATCTTTCTCTGTTTTACTTTAATTCCTTTTTTCCCGGTTTTTTGGTTCTATCCTGGCTTCTTCAATGAGCATGTTGTTGGAGTCATTATAGGTCAACCCTTCAATGATGACATAGAATCAGTAATGATGATAGAGTCAAAGTTCAGTGTCATAAGTTAGCTTTAGCGTCATTGGGATCCGAACGATAAAAGATGATAAATAAATGAATTCGGGATATAGTAAAAAAAATATTAAATATACCTGGAGGGTATTCCTAACGCCCCCGGGCCTTATCCATGACTAACCTCGTGGTGGATCGGGGCCGATAAACCAGGCTGGTACTGTTCCGCATGCAACCCGACGTACGAACCACAGCCCGGTTGGTCAGGTACTAAAGGCGCCTGTTAGTGCCTGCTTGAAGACAGCCGGGGGTCTATTGGTAACCCCTTATGTATGCGGGGAGGCAATTGAACAGTTTTGGGGCCCCCTGACACTTATTGTGTTGTTTCTTATCGTGCTAGGACCCTGCTTTTCTTTGGGGGGGAAGTTGCATCGTCTGCAAGTTTGGTACTAACCCTCTAGGATTTTCCAAATGTATATAATCTTTATCTCCCGCCGCATTCTAGGGAGTGGTTGGGGAACTTCAAGTGTTCTTTGAGGTGGTTTAATGCAGTTATGGTTGTGAAGGTTCTCTACATTTTCTAGGTCACAATTTCACCTGCCCTGAAAGGTGTTTTTAGTGTGCAGCAATATTCCAGCCTAGATAGAACAAGCAACCTGAAGAATGTCAACATGGGCTTGGCATCCCTAGTTTTGAAGGTTCTCATTATCCATTCTGTCATTTTTCTAGCAGATGCGATTGATACAATGATATGGTCCTTGAAGGTGAGATCCTCTGACATTATCACTCCCAGGTCTTTTACATTAGTTTTTCGCTCTATTGTGTGGTTAGAATTTGTTTTATACTCCGATGTAGTTTTAATTTCCTCACGTTTTCCATATCAGAGTAATGGAAATTTCTCATCATTGAACTTCATATTGTTTTCTGCAGCCCATTTAAAGATTTGGTTGATGTCCACCTGGAGTCTTGCGGTGTCTTCAGTGGAGGACACTGTCATGCAAATTCGGGTGTCATCTAACTTTCCTAGTTTCCTGAGATTGTTACAATGAACAAGAGTCAAGAACACACTGGTCACTTGTCCCTTTGTCTTTTAACGATAAGGAGGCAATGCCCTCATGACGCATGTCTCTTGTCCATTCCTTGAAGCAATCTGTGGCCGCCCACCTCGTCGCCCTTCTCCTCCTCGTCCCCACAAATGATATGCTAAACTCGGCTTTATATCTCTTCCTTGCTAAACATCGCAACAGTATTCAATACAAGAAGGTAGGTTTCTTATTATCTAGTTTCAGATTAGAATTCATAATAGTCCCAACTTGTAGATAAAGTCGGTGCAGGGTTTTCCTTTAATTTTCAGCTATATAGAAAGAGTAATTACTCTCGTTTAACTCTCACTGTGTAGTTGCAACAAGAACTAGCATGGAGAGGAAAATGTGTCTTGTGACGCTACAGTATAAACGTGGGTTTTGTCAATTTCTTTGCAAGGAAGAATCCACTAGCCCCTTCCGGGAAGGCTAAGTCCCTCAGAGGGCTGAAGAGGGCTGAGAGATACCCCACTTTACTTGAGAATTTTCTCCACATCTTGTTCGTGATGTGCAGTTGTATAGAAAATAATGCCGGTCCTGGTGAAGTAAGAAGTGGTGTCTTCTTTCACTTCTGTATCTATACTTTGGTCAGCTGATGGTGGAGTTTTTGCCTTCTTGGCTGGTACTTGGAGCATTTGGGGCGAGGTCACTGATTGGTCCGTACTAGTGGAGGAGGCGGAAGACACTCCTGGAAGGAGGGTGCTGATTGGGTAGTTTATGTTATGGGTGAAGGCAATAGTGCCATATCATTGGTGATATTTGGAGTCTCGTCACATGTAGGAGGTGATGATGGTGGTGAAGCTGCTTGGGAGTGACTTGCTGGTGTTGAAACATTGACACGATTTGATGTGGTCTGGAGAATGGCTGAAGAAGGTGGTAGAATACGGGAAATTAAACTCTGGCATGTTGTTCAACCTGAAAATCTCCCTGATGGTGGTGTTGAAGGTTCTAGGTAGAGCCTTGTTTTGCATGTGGGCGTACACCATAGAGTAGTAAATTTGGTTGGGTCGCAGTCGGTAATGGAGTTGGTGATGGAGAGTTGAGTAACAGCCTGGAGAATTTTTGTGGTATCCGAGATACCAGTGTAGGTGGGAGATCTGGAAGAGGTCTTCTTCTGTGCTGCTTCTTGAGTCTTCTTCACAATGTCACGTCGTGTTGGACATTTTGTAGCAAGAGTGTGGTGGTCGCTCTTGCAATTTAGGCAAATTGGTGGTGGAAGAGCAGTGATAGAGCAGGTCTTGAACTCGTGGCCCTCACAACCACAGGTCGAGGTTGAGAAGTTGACAAGTAAGAAGTTTGTCAAGTTTCTTGAGAAGATAGTTCTCTTGGTCCTGAGAGCCGGAGAGGACATGAAGGAAAAGCCTTGATCACTAAGAGTGGTGATGGCGGTGGTAGTGAGTAGCTTCTCAGCCTCAACATCATCATTGCACACGACAATGAAGGCGTCTTGGAGTATCAGAATAACATTAAACTTCACTTGCCAGCCGCCCCTAACGGCAGCTGAAAGTGCAAGTTTTGAGGAATCGTTCACATTTCCACTGCAAGGTTAAATCTTGACACGATTTGAGTAGCTCATCGTGAGAAGATCAAGATGATGTCAATAAAGGTAAGATGAGAGTCAGAGCTGCTGTGACTGCACAAGGTGAGGTCAACAGAGCGAATATTAGGAAGATAAAGTAAGGGTATTAGAGCAGTGACTACGTCGGAGGAAAATTCTGCGTGCTCGTTGAACAGTCCAATAGAATATGGGAAAGTGAAACAGAAACTAGACAATTCTCACAAAGTGGAACAGGACGCCCCTCTATGAGATACTCATGAGTTAGACGAGTGTGTCCGATGTGAAGACAATGGCATACAATTCAGCTATAAAAATGCCAGCCGAGTCTAATAAATGACCACACACCAGACTGTCAGGAAACACTGCTGCAAACCCAACACCATCAGAGGATTTAGAATCATCAGTGTACACTGCAACGACATGAGAATGAGATCAGATGTGATTAAGAAAAAGAGCGAGAAGCAACTGTAGGGATTTGGGCTTTCCCACACGGCAGTGGGGAAGAACAGACACTAACTGTCGAAACTTCCCAAGGGCAAGTGAGAATTTAGAAGCTTGATGAACATATAAAGGGGAAAATGAAGAGAAGACAAGAGCGGTTGAAGACGAAGAGAAAGGGACGGAGTAAACAGGGGTGGCGAACATATGATAGACCTCTCCTAACGTCCATTACTATCCTCTGTGTAGAAGGATCGTGAAGGTCATGAGTGAGGACAAAATAGCGGAGCAATGAGCATCGCGACGATCGTTCAAGGATGGGACATTTGCTTCTGCATAGAGGATCTCGACAGGTGAGGAGCGAGAAGCACCTAGACATAAACGCAATCCCTGACGATAGATGGGATCAAGTTTAGAAAGAGTTGCAGGAGAGGCCACATAATCCCAACCTCATAGAACTGGTATGTATCAAGGTTTCTGTCATCTTCCATATCCTATCTAGTGTAATTGTAAATGTTGTTCAGAGAATACTATAAATCAAGTTGTGAAGTCAGGAAATTATGCTACATTATTATTATGGGGAGCGCAAAAGCCGTAGGGATTATACAGCACCTGTGAGGGAGGGGGATGGAAGGTATTTAGCCTCAATTCAGGGAACTGGAGCACAGATGCAATTCCCTAGATCAAGAGCTCCTCACCAGCGTCAAGGAACCTCCCTTGAGGGACAATTCAGCTAGAGATAAACTTCGTTCTTCACGTCTCTTAGAAGAAATTTCTGAAAATTTATTTTGCGATGCTCACCCTGAAGGAGGTTAAGTTCAGAGAAAGTGCCAGACTCATAGAAGTCATACAGCACCTGGGGAATGATAAGCACTATGATTCAGTCCGAGAGAATAAGTCCAGTTCCTTGGATCAAGAGCCCCTCACCCCTTGAGGGGGGTGACTTGAGAGCAAAACAAGGTACTTCATCATACACCTGAGACTGCTGCTAATACTCACATACGTCGCGTAGAGTGACGTCCAATATGGCTGACAAATGTAAAGTCACGTGACTAAAACCTTGACACACTAACATCTGGTGACAACATCTTCAGTGTAGTAATAGATGGAATCGCTGCTGTTCTCTCGCTGTGTATATAAGGTGAAGAAATTCTTCAAATATTAACAGTGATCTCACAAGCCACTCATATTTCTACATTTTTATTTTATTTTTAGTGGAAGGTCAACACTGTATAAACGCGTATGTGCGGCGGCCATATTTCTGTAAGCTTTTCCACCCTGAAATGTGCCACTCATCAGTTCAGGAAAGACAGTGCTATAACTTATATTGCCAGGCACACCACCTAAAGGGTGTATTAATATTGGTAGAATTACCGACAATATGTTAAGTAAAAGGACACAAATGCAACTAATGAGACATTTTATTGTGGCAACGTTTCGCTCTCCAGGAGCTTTGTCAAGCCGTTACCTTTTGTAACGGCTTGACAAAGCTCCTGGAGACGAACTGCCACAATAAATGTCACATAGTGCATTTATGTCCTTACTTAACACCTAAAGGTACAAGACCACACAGAACATCCAGACAATAGGCAAACCTGGGTAGAAAAAGCCACTCCAGAGAAAGAGGTTTTTAGAGACAGGAAGAGAAAAAAGCTGCCAGGAAATGACAGAAATCGTACACCAACTGCAATCATTTCTGGAGTGGAATCACAGTCAATGGCCTCCACTCCAGAACAACAGATATTAGTGCCAGGAATAAAAAGACCCCCCTTCCCATACCACCAATACCACCAATCCGACGACATTCATCTTTGCAAATATACAGGGTCCAAAGCCAGCGACGAACAACAAAATACCTTACATCCGTGGACTGCTTACAGAGTCAAATGCAATGTTTGAGGCTTTCACAGAGACCCACATAAAGGATCACTTGGACAATGAAATATGGATCCCAGGCTACAACCTATACAGATGTGACAGAGTGAACAGGCAAAAAGGGAGGGGGGGGGGTTAGCCTGTATATCACAGAGTCACTTATATGCTCAGAACTACTAAATGCCTCAAATGATGTAGTTGAAGTTTTAGCAGTAAAAATCGAGAATTAAAACCTGGTCATCGTGGTTGTATACAAGCCTCCGGATGCAACGTCCCAACAATTCCAGGAACAGCTTCTGAAAATTGACCACTGTCTGGAAAACCTTCCAGCTCCTGCCCCCAACATCTTGCTCCTGGGGGACTTCAACCTAAGGCACCAAAAATGGAGGAATATTGCAAACAATGTGGTAGCAGAGATAACACCAGGAGGCAGCTCAGATGAAAACTCGCGCACACACGAGCTTTTAAATCTCTGCACCAAATTCACCTTAAACCAGCAAATAGTAGAGCCTTCAAGATTGGAGAATACGTTGGACCTCATCTTCACTAACAATGATGATCTGATACGAAATATCATCATATCAAAAACAATATACTCAGATCACAACATAATAGAGGTCCAGACATGTATGCGGGGCCCCAGACCGACAAAATGTGATCAGTCGCGATGGAGCCTTCTCCAAATTCAACTTCAATAACAAAAACATAAGGTGGGACCAAGTAAACCAAGTCCTAAATGATATAAACTGGGAAGATAGCCTAAGCATCTCAGATCCTAACCTATGTCTAGAACAAATTAACTCTGTGCCACTTGAGGTTTGCTCAAGACAAATTCTCTTAAGGAAAAGGAGATGTAAACTAGAAAAAGAAAGGCGCTCCCTATACAGGCGAAGGCAAAGAATAACAGAGCGGCTACAAGAGGCCAATATATCTGAAATACGTAGGGAGACACTAGTCAGAGAAATAGCAAACATCGAACTAAAACTAAAGGAATCTTACAGGAATCAAGAAACGCGGGAAGAACTAAAAGCCATAAATGAAATTGAAAGACACCCAAAGTATTTATTTTCTTATGCCAAATCAAAGTCGAGAACAACGTCCAGTATTGGGCCCCTACTTAAACGGGATGGGTCCTACACAGATGACAGCAAGGAAATGAGTGAGTTACTTAAGTCCCAGTATGACTCAGTTTTTACCGAGCCACTAACCAGACTGAAAGTCGAAGACCTAAATGAATTTTTATGAGAGTGCCACAGAACTTGATAGACGCAAACCTATCTGACATTATACAGATGCCAAATGACTTCGAAGAGGCGATAAATGACATGCCCAAGCACTCCGCCCCAGGCCCAGACTCATGGAACTCATGGAGAGGGAGCATGGACACTGGGGTCGTCCTGCAGTTACTAAAAACAACATACATAGCCCCACTCCACAAACGGGGCAGTAAAGCACTGGCAAAGAACTACACACCAATAGCGCTAACATCCCATATCATAAAAATCTTTGAAAGGGTTCTAAGAAGCAAGATCGCCACTCATCTAGATACCCATCAATTACACAACCCAGGGCAGCATGGGTTTAGAGCAGGTCGCTCCTGTCTGTCCCAACTACTGGACCACTACGACAAGGTCCTGGATGCTCTAAAAGACAAACAGAATGCAGATGTTATATACACAGACTTTGCAAAAGCCTTTGACAAGTGTGACCATGGTGTAATAGCACACAAAATGCGTGATAAAGGAATAACAGGAAAAGTTGGCAGATGGATCTTTAATTTCCTAACAAATAGAACAAAGAATAGTAGTTGACAGAGTAAAGTCTGAGGCGGCTACGGTGAAAAGCTCTGTTCCACAAGGCACAGTACTCGCTCCCATCTTGTTTCTCATCCTCATATCGGACATAGACAGGGATATAAACCAGAGTGCCGTATCTTCCTTTGCAGATGACACCCGAATCTGTATGACAGTGTCCACCATTGAAGACACTGCAAGACTCCAAGCAGACATAAACCAAATCTTTAAATGGGCTGCAGAAAACAATATGAAGTTCAATGATGAGAAATTTCAGTTACTCAGATATGGAAAACGTGAGGAAATTAAAATTTCATCGGAGAATAAAACAAATTCCAACCACACAATAGAGCGAAAAACTAATGTCAAAGACCTGGGAGTAATCATGTTAGAGGATCTCACCTTCAAGGACCATAACACTGTAGCAATCGCATCTGCCAGAAAAATGACAGGATGGATAATGAGAACCTTCAAAACCAGGGATGCCAAGCCCATGTTGACACTTTTCAGGTCACTTGTTCTATCTAGGCTGGAATATTGCTGCACACTAACTGCACCTTGCAAGGCAGGTGAAATTGCTGACCTAGAAAATGTACAGAGAACCTTCACGGCACACATAACTGCGATAAACCACCTCAATTACTGGGTACGCTTGAAGTTCCTAAACCTGTACTCTCTGGAACGCAGGGGGGAGAGATACATTATTATATACACGTGGAAAATCCTAGAGGGATTAGTACCAAACTTGCACACGAGTGTCACTCCCTACGAAAGCAAAAGACTCGGCAGACGATGTAACATCCCCCCAATGAAAAGCAGGGGTGCCACTAGCACGTTGAGAGACAACACAATAAGTGTCAGGGGCCCAAGACTGTTCAACTGCCTCTCAGCGTACATAAGGGGGATTACCAATTGTTACGAGATTCACCCTTACTCGACATAGTATATTCCAGTAGAATATGTCTCTTTATTTTTATTATGAATATTAGCATTATTTTATGTATGGGACGAGCATGTTGCTCTTTATAAAATATGGTAAAGCTAATATTTTAATATATTGCATTGTATTTTAGACCATTTCACTGTGCTGTTCTTGTAGTGGGAGACAACTAGTGTTACTATCGGTCACTTGTTTAGGGGCCGTTCTCCTCCCTCAGTCACGTGACCTACATGACGTCGTTTCACCCAAAATTGACGCTCGTCAGTAGGTTCACGATCTCTCTCCCAACAAGTCGATTCTCACTCTTAGTAGTCTTATGGTTTCTTCTAAGTTATCCTACTCTTAAAAAGCTGTTAGTCCGAGTAGGTTCACGCAGCCTCTACTGTCAAGGAGTAGATTTTCTCTGAGTTTAAGAATTCAACCTTATAGGCTTGAAGTACGGTACGAGCCCATGAGTCAGATGTTACATATATTGTAAAAGAGAATTATTAGATCATATGATTGGATTATATGAATTATCGTATAATAAATATAACGAATTTTACCTTTTGGGTCATTCTCCCCTTTTCAATACCTTTATTTAAATATCTTGTTACGAGGGGGCGAGACAGGCACCAAGATAAGGCCCTGATCGTAACACCAATAGACCCCTGGCTGTCTTCAAGCAGGCACTGGACAGGCACCTAAAGTTGGTACCTGACCAGCCGGGCTGTGGTTCGTACGTCGGACTGCGTGCAGCCAGCAGTAACAGCCTGGTTGATCAGGCCTGGTCACAGACTTGGCCGCAGGGGCATTGACCCCGGAACTCTCTCCAGGTAAAATCCAGGTTACTAACCGTCCTGTTGGGTAGTAACTGTCTTCTTACTGACCGTCTTGTTGTGTAGTAACTGTCCTATTACTGACCGTCTTGTTTTGAAGTGTCTTCTTACTGCACAAGACACATCTACCATCACTACTCATCTTCCATCGTTACACATCTACCAATACTACACTACACATCTACACCACTGCACATCTGTCACCACTATACTACACATCTACCATCACTACACATCTAACATCACTACATATCTACCAAAACTACACAACACATCTATCACCACTACAGATCTACCACCACTACATATCTACCATCACTACACATCTATCATCACTACACATCTACCACTGCTACACACCTGTCACCACTATACCACGCATGCACCATCACTACACATCTAAGATCACTACACATCTACCGAAACTACACTACACATCTACATCACTGCACATCTGTCACCACGATACTACACATCTACCATCACAACACATCTAACATTGCTACACATCTACCAAAACTACACTACACACCTACCACCACTAAACATTTGTCGAAACTATACTACTCATCAATCATCACTACGCTACTTATCTAACATCACTACACATCTTCCAAAACTATCTTACACATCTACCACCACTACACATGTATCACCACTATACTACACATGTACCATCACTACACAACACAGTATACAGTATCATTACACATCTTCCGAAACTACACTACGCATCTACCAAAACTACTCTTCACATCTACGAAAACTACACTACACATCTACCAAAACTACACAACACATCTACCAAAACTACACTACACATCTACAGTCACTACACATCTCTCACCTCTATAATGTTCATCTACCATCATTACACTTCACATCTAACATCACTGCACTACACATTTACCAACACTAAACTACACATCTATTAACACTACACTACTCATCTAAATCCACTACAGTACACACCTAATATCACAACACATCTACCAAAACTACACTATACATCTATCATCACTACAGTACATATCCACCATCACTACAGTACACATTTATCACCAATACACTGCACATCTATCACCAGTATGCTTCATATCTGCCACCACTACACTACATCAACATAGTTACCACCATCAACATAGGTACCACATCAACATGATTACCACCAACATAACTACCACTATCAACATTGCTACTATCAACATAACTACCACCATCAACACAACTACCACCATCAACAAGACTACTACCATCAACATAACTTACACCATCATTACAACTCCTACCATCAACGCAGTTATAACCACCAACATAACTACCACCATCAACACGACTACTACCATCAACATAACTTACATCATTATTACAACTCCTACCATCAACGCAGTTATTACCACCAACATAACTACCACCATCAACACAACTACCACCATCAACACGACTACTACCATCAACATAACTTACACCATCATTACAACTCCTACCATCAACGCAGTTATTACCACCAACATAACTACCACTATCAACATAACTACCACCATACTTCACACATTATACATGTAAGATGAATGAGTTTTACACCTGAAGAATGACACTGTTACCGCTTCACAAAACACCTCATCACATTCAGCGAGAAAGGATATTGAATGGCTAACTACCCAAACCCAGTGATTCCCGATGACTATGGTCAGTCCTACCATCAACGACAGTGGGCTCAGTCCTCCATCACACTGACTAGTGGCTCAGTCCTCCATCCCACTGACTATGGGGCTCATCCTCTCACACTGACTAGTGGTGCCATCACACTGACTAGTGGGTCAGTCTCTCACACTGTGTGAGGGCTAGTCCTCATCCCACTGATGTGGTGCTCACCTCCATCACACTGAAGTGCTCAGTCCTCCATCACATTGACTAGTGAAGGCAGTCTCATCATGACATGGCTCAGTCCTCATCCACTGCTGGGTCAGTCCCCATCACACGGGACTAGTGGGGCTCAGTCCTCCATCACACTGACTAGTGGGGGCTCAGTCCTCCATCACACTGACTAGTGGGGGCTCAGTCCTCCATCCCACTGACTAGTGGGGCTCAGTCCCCATCCCACTGACTAGTGGGGGCTCAGTCCTCCATCACACTGACTAGTGGGGCTCAGTCCTCCATCCCACTGACTAGTGGGGCTCAGTCCTCCATCACACTGACTAGTGGGGCTCAGTCCTCCATCCCACTGACTAGTGGGGGCTCAGTCCTCCATCACACTGACTAGTGGGGCTCAGTCCTCCATCACACTGACTAGTGGGGCTCAGTCCTCCATCACACTGACTAGTGGGGCTCAGTCCTCCATCACACTGACTAGTGGGGGCTCAGTCCTCCATCACACTGACTAGTGGGGCTCAGTCCCCATCCACACTGACTAGTGGGGGCTCAGTCCCCATCCCACTGACTAGTGGGGACTCAGTCCTCCATCACACTGACTAGTGGGGCTCAGTCCTCCATCACACTGACTAGTGGGGCTCAGTCCTCCATCACACTGACTAGTGGGGGCTCAGTCCCCCATCCCACTGACTAGTGGGGCTCAGTCCTCCATCACACTGACTAGTGGTGGCTCAGTCCTCCATCACACTGACTAGTGGGGGCTCAGTCCCCATCACACTGACTAGTGGTGGCTCAGTCCCCATCCCACTGACTAGTGGGGCTCAGTCCTCCATCACACTGACTAGTGGGGCTCAGTCCTCCATCCCACTGACTAGTGGGGGCTCAGTCCCCCATCCCACTGACTAGTGGGGGCTCAGTCCTCCATCACACTGACTAGTGGGGGCTCAGTCCTCCATCACACTGACTAGTGGGGGCTCAGTCCTCCATCACACTGACTAGTGGGGGCTCAGTCCTCCATCACACTGACTAGTGGGGCTCAGTCCTCCATCACACTGACTAGTGGGGCTCAGTCCTCCATCACACTGACTAGTGGGGCTCAGTCCTCCATCCCACTGACTAGTGGGGCTCAGTCCCCCATCCCACTGACTAGTGGGGACTCAGTCCTCCATCACACTGACTAGTGGGGCTCAGTCCTCCATCACACTGACTAGTGGGGGCTCAGTCCTCCATCACACTGACTAGTGGTGGCTCAGTCCTCCATCACACTGACTAGTGGGGGCTCAGTCCTCCATCACACTGACTAGTGGGGGCTCAGTCCTCCGTCCCACTGACTAGTGGGGGCTCAGTCCTCCGTCCCACTGACTAAGGGTGTGTCTGGCCAGGCATGGTACCATATTTTTTACATTTAATTTATATTTCAAACTATTTCAAGACAATTTCTCTTTGATCATTTTTTTTTAATAATTCCCCATTGGTGTCATAAGTACGTTCGTATATAACTATTATTAGTCATTCTTAAATAACAAAAAAGGCACAATACCGTGACTGGAACAATACACACACAACCCGCACATATAAAAGAGAGGAGCTTACGACGACGTTTCGGTCCGACTTGGACCATTTACAAAGTCACACTAACACACAGAGACAGAGGAAAGGTATTTATAGGCAGGCAGACAGGGGAGGGTACAAGAGAGTGGGGTAATGATGGAGTAGTGGAAGTAGTAATAGTACTAATGGTAGTAGAGGAGACAGTCATATGGGAAGGAGCACCCTTGCGGGTCGCTAGCCTCATTGCAGTGCTCCTTCCCATATGACTGTCTCCTCTACTACCATTAGTACTATTACTACTTCCACTACTCCATCATTACCCCACTCTCTTGTATTCTCCCCTGTCTGCCTGCCTATAAATACCCTTCCTCTGTCTCTGTGTGTTAGTGTGACTTTGTAAATGGTCCAAGTCGGGCCGAAACGTCGTCGTAAGCTCCTCTCTTTTATATGTGCGGGTTGTGTGTGTATTAGTCATTCTTAATAAAGCTTTTTACCTGGTGAACTTCTCCCTCACTTACTCTATATACCTTTACATATATTCAGTCTTAAGAACAAAAATATAAAGATGAGATTCGCAGTTATGGGAATCTGTTGCATTGTTGCATCATTTTGCATGTTTAAAATAATTAAGAATTTTAATTCAAAGTCTTACAGCTCCTCTGAACTTTGACAGTGTTGCCACATCGAAGTTATTTATTGTCGTATTAGTGGCAGTAATCGGTGGAGTAATTAATTTGCAATACAACTTTCATTAGCGTCTGAATAAGACAATCGCAAGGTCACAGAACCAATATGGCGAGTATTCCTGTAGAATAGGAGGGAGAAAACAAGCTTATACGCCGAGAGTATTTCAGAGCGTCAGCGAAAAAGACTATAAAATCCCTCCAGCCAGTGTCTCAGGTGAACACGGCCAAATTTCTCCTGCCAGTGACCCATCTGAACACGGCCAAATTTCTCCAGCCAGTGACCCATCTGAACACGGCCAAATTTCTCCAGAGAGTGACCCATCTGAACACGGCCAAATTTCTCCAGCCAGTGACCCATCTGAACACGATTAAATTCCTCCTGCCAGTGACCCAGGAGTATCACAACCATGTAATAAAATAACAAAAGTCTGTTTTTGCAAGAAAAATAACCTTTGGTGTAAAGATCTTAAAGGATTCCTAGAGGTGCTGACTTTCGACAACATCTCAGCCTTTATGGACAAAAATCCTAACGACATTAACCTCTTCATAAAAATATATCAAAAACTTCTTCGCCTTGCTAAGGTCTTGTTAAGAAAAGGTTTAACCCTAAAAGAAAATTGGACGAGTATGCTGGTTGTAGAATACACTGAAGATGGGTCTCCATGCCTCTACCTAATAGATGGTGTACTCGGAGGCATAGAAGACTTTCAAGGAGAGTTAGTCTATACAAATTTTGGATTTCCTAAAACGAATCTTCACGAAGATTTGGCGGCAGTAAAAAATATATCCCGTTTTCTTGAAAATAAAATCAATCTGATACCTAATGCTCCTAGGGAAATATCGTGTCTCGTCCAACAAGGATTACTGGGCGAAAGTATCAGATCAACCACCAGCGAAGTACTTTGGAAGATTAAAATTTTTCTTATATTTTACAAAATTGAATGCCTGTTTGCGACTCCCCACTGAAGGAAATAGATTGACAAAACCATAATGTAAAGGGAGACTTGGAGCAGAAAACCCCAAGTGAATTAGTGTTCAATAGCACCCAAATGAAGAATTAACATTTCTTAATATTTCAAAATTTATTTTCTTATTACTACATTATTCTGCTTATTCAATTCTAAAATAAAATATCAATTCAATATATTTTCAAAATAATTCGTCTTGTTGTGTAGAAACTGTCGTCTTGCTGACCGTCTTGTTGTATACTGTCTTATTACTGCCCGTCTTGTTGTGTAATAACTGTCTTGTTACTGACCGTCTTGTTGTGTAGTAACTGTCTTGTTACTGCCCGTCTTGTTGTGTAGTAACTGTCTTATTACTACCCGTCTTGTTGTGTAGTAACTGTCTTATTACTGTCCGTCTTGTTGTGTAGTAACTGTCTTGTTACTGTCCGTCTTGTTGTGTAGTAACTGTCTTATTACTGTCCGTCTTGTTGTGTAGTAACTGTCTTGTTACTGTCCGTCTTGTTGTGTAGTAACTGTCTTGTTACTGTCCGTCTTGTTGTGTAGTAACTGTCTTGTTACTGTCCGTCTTGTTGTGTAGTAACTGTCTTGTTACTGTCCGTCTTGTTGTGTAGTAACTGTCTTGTTACTGACCGTATTGTTGTGTAGTAACTGTCTTGTTACTGTCCGTCTTGTTGTGTAGTTACTGTCTTGTTACTGACCGTCTTGTTGTGTAGTAACTGTCTTGTTACTGTCCGTCTTGTTGTGTAGTAACTGTATTGTTACTGTCCGTCTTGTTGTGTAGTAACTGTCTTGTTACTGTCCGTCTTGTTGTGTAGTAACTGTCTTGTTACTGTCCATCTTGTTGTGTAGTAACTGTCTTGTTACTGTCCGTCTTGTTGTGTAGTAACTGTCTTGTTACTGTCCATCTTGTTGTGTAGTAACTGTCTTGTTACTGTCCGTCTTGTTGTGTAGTAACTGTCTTGTTACTGTCCGTCTTGTTGTGTAGTAACTGTCTTGTTACTGACCGTCTTGTTGTGTAGTAACTGTCTTGTTACTGACCGTCTTGTTGTGTAGTAACTGTCTTGTTACTGTCCGTCTTGTTGTGTAGTAACTGTCTTGTTACTGTCCATCTTGTTGTGTAGTAACTGTATTGTTACTGTCCGTCTTGTTGTGTAGTAACTGTCTTGTTACTGACCGTCTTGTTGTGTAGTAACTGTCTTGTTACTGTCCGTCTTGTTGTGTAGTAACTGTCTTGTTACTGACCGTCTTGTTGTGTAGTAACTGTCTTGTTACTGACCGTCTTGTTGTGTAGTAACTGTCTTGTTACTGTCCGTCTTGTTGTGTAGTAACTGTCTTATTACTGCCCGTCTTGTTGTGTAGTAACTGTCTTGTTACTGTCCGTCTTGTTGTGTAGTAACTGTCTTGTTACTGTCCGTCTTGTTGTGTAGTAACTGTCTTATTACTGCCCGTCTTGTTGTGTAGTAACTGTCTTGTTACTGTCCGTCTTGTTGTGTAGTAACTGTCTTGTTACTGTCCGTCTTGTTGTGTAGTAACTGTCTTATTACTGCCCGTCTTTTTGTGTAGTAACTGTCTTGTTACTGACCGTCTTGTTGTATAGTAACTGTCTTATTACTACTTGTCTTGAGTAGTAACTGTCTTATTACTGTACATGAATGGTATACAATACCGACAATATGAAATTAAGACACATGTGCAACATCTGGGTATCTTTATAGTAGACGTTTCGCCATCCAGTGGCTTTATCAATACAAAATCCTAGGACATAATATGAAGAGAGTAGAACTATATACAACAGATGAGGTAATCAGTGCCTCGGCCTTGGAGTTGGTGTGTTCAGCACCGTAGGTGCTGTCGCCTATTTAAGGTCAAGCTTCCTAACTTGATCTTCATAATCTCCAGACCTACAGTGCTGAACACACCAACTCCAAGGCCGAGGGACTGATTAGAACATAAGAATGGATGAACACTGCAGAAGGCCTACTGGCCCATATAAGGCAGGTCCTTATCAAAACCACCACTACCTAAGAATTTACTCCCGTACTCACGACACCAATCAAACCCAGCCCCTCCCACTCATATATTTGTCCAATCTCTTTTTAAAGCCATCCTTGAAGAAGAATGCTCCCTCATTGAACAAGTTTTTTCCAAACTTCACTATCCTCGTCACTTCATTAGAGACTGCAGACGACGGGCATTAAACATCTTCAACACACCCAGAGAAGACACTGCTGAGAAGAGATACATAGTCCTTCCCACCAACTCCATTTCCAAACAAGTTTCCAACATTTTTTCTAAGACCTCATTCCGAGTATCCACCTCCACATCCACCACCATCAAGGACATTACCAGTAACAGACAGGAAAAGCTTCAATCCACGGCAGGGGTATACACAATCCCTTGTAATGGCTGCAGCAAATTATACGTCGGCGAAACATCCAGAGACCTACAAACACGCATTTCAGAACACCAGTACGCAGGCAGATCTGACGACTCAAGAAATGCCTGTGTTCAACACCGAAATTTACACAACCATTTAATCAACTACAGAAACGCAAGACTCATCGCCAGAGAAGACAACACGCAATACCGAAGAATCCTAGAATCATCACTCATCTGTATATCCTACAACTTCAACCAGAACAACGGCTTCTACAACATAGCTGAACCTATTGCCAAGAAACTTCTTCAACGCTATCCCACCTAGAACTCAAGAATGGTACACTACAGGTCCTTTAAGTCACACAAGGTTTTAAACTATCACACTACTTTGAAGACTGTCACATGCAGCATTCTCCACCTGACCCAGCATTCTCCACCTGACTAAATCTTATAAATACTCATGTTACTCTTTTTCCAGGTAGATCTGTCTGTGACTCGATAAAGCCCACTGCGTGGGCGAAACGTTGTCAATAAAGGATCACATTATACTGCTTATGTGTTTATTTTTCCATAGGTCAGCAATAGACATAATTAGGAAGAAGGGTGGGAACCCTGTCATATGTGGTATTTTGCCAAGAAGAGGAGTTGGAAATGAATGGCTGTCCAGGGCAATTGGTGTCAATTGCTGGCTGGACAATTACTGTAAGGAAAATGCAGTAACATTCATTGACAACTGGGACCTCTTCTATGGCAGAAATGACATGTATGCCAGGGATGGGGTTCACTTATCCAGATCTGGGGTGGGGGCACTGGCAACTGCAGTGGAGGGAGCTGTTAGGGCTTTAAACTAGAAAAAGTTAGTGGTATGGGTTTTGGGGGAAAAACAGTGAAATCCCAGTGTATTAATATTATGAATTTTAGGGGAACTAGTAATAGACAGAATAAGGTTGATACTGGAAAGCCAGTGGCACTAGGTGACAAGGACAGTAATAGGTATAGTGGAAAAACAGAAATAAGCAGGAAGGGTAAAGTGAAAGTAGGGTCTTTAAATGTATATTACACCAATAGTCGTAGTGCTAGGAATAAGATTGACGAGTTGAGATTAGTTGCTAGTGCGGGTAATATTGATGTTTTTGCAATAACTGAGACATGGTTTAATATGAAAAATCAGGACATGCCTGCTGAATGTCACATTCAGGGTTTTAAATTATTCCAAGTAGACAGAAGTATCGGGAAGGGGGGTGGGGTGGCACTCTATGTCCGTGATCATTTAAATTGTTGCATAAAAGTGGGTATAAAGTCTGAAATAATGCATACAGAGTCTGTCTGGATAGAATTTTCAGAGGGGTGTGAAAAATTGATTTTATGCGTGATATACCGTCCTCCAAACTTAGATAGGGAACAAGGGAGACTACTATGGGAGGAAATTGTTAATGTCACAAGGCATGATAACGTAGTAATTCTAGGGGACTTTAACTTTAGTCAAGTTGATTGGAATTTCTTGACAGGGAATTTAGAATCTAACGACTTTTTAGAAGTAGTTCAGGATTGTTTTTTGAAGCAGTCTGTGACAGAACCTACAAGGGAAATAACCTACTTGACTTGCTTCTTGCAAACAAGGAAACCCTTGTTAATAATTTAGAAATTACAGAGGAACTCGGCACAAGCGACCACAAATCAATTACCTTTAACATTGAATGGATGTATGACAGTAGGGATAATTCAGTAACGGTCCCAGACTTTCGCTTAGCAGATTACAATGGGCTTAGAGAACACTTATCAACTGTGGACTGGGGTAACGAAGAGATCTATCAATATGACAGTTTTCTGAACACTATACAGGCTGCCCAAAGAACATTTATCCCATATAAAGAAATTAGATCAAGTAGAAATGACCCAAAATGGATGAATAATAGGCTCAAATATCATTTAGGGCAGAAGAAAGGAATTTATAGGCGCATAAAAAGAGATGAGGGTCATCTTATAAATCAGTATACTGACATTAAGAGGGACGTTAAAAAGGGGATAAGAAAAGCTAAACGAGGCTATCAGCGGAGGACTATATACTCGTACCTTGATTAGGGAATATCAGCTATTATCTAGATGGAAAAAATTATATGCAGGAACCCTTTATTGGATATGAAGGGGGAGCTTCAGCAGACTAGATGCTTGACACTCCCATTCAGTTTTCTCTTTCATAGTAAAATTCCATAGAGTAAGTTGAAGAGCAGAAAATTTTCTATTTAGGAAATTGAGAATCATAATTTTAAGATGTATTTTTTTTCAAATATACATATATAAATTTGATAAATTAGACACATATGCAACACTTGGGTATCTTTATTGAGGAAACGTTTCGCCACACAGTGGCTTCATCAGTCCATACAAAGGAGAATGGTGAAGAACATGAGGAGTTTGAGGTAATCAGTCCCTCAGCCTTGAGTTATTTCCACACCATGTATGAGGTAGTGGTTAGCATATATTTTTCTGAATGGTTTCTCCAGTAGGCCTAATCTGCTTAGTTCCTGGTTATGAAGTTATGATTAAACACTAGTATTCCCTTTCTCATCTGTTATATGAAGGTCATCTGAGTATTCCCTTCCTCATCTGTTATATGAAGGTCATCTGTAAGATCCCCTCTTAGTTCTTCGTATAAAACTTTGCTTGCACAGTATTTCTAATAAAATCAAAGAAACTGTTTTCTGCTGGGTACCTGGGCATGTAGATGTTCAGGGTAACGAGCAGGCAGACTTTACTGTGTGGTCAGCAGTACACGACCTTCCAGTTATAGAGGTATTCCATTCTTAGATTGTTTTGTTGTAATCTCTAGCCACTTCCGTAACCGTTAAGTTAACATCAACGTTGGTCTGAATTGTTTCATAACAAATTACACTATTAAGCAGAGTTCAGAATCCTGGTCTTCTTATCATGGATGTCGTAGTTGGGAAAGTACGCTTTTCCGTCTTTGTATTTGGCACACACGTCTCAAGGGTATCTCATGAAGAGTCGCCCAGTTCCACTCTGTGCGAATTGTCATGGTCGAATTTCAGTTTCCCATTTTGTGTTGGACTGTGCAGTTTACGAGCGAGCACACAGAATGTACCTCCGACGTCGTCACCGCTTTAACTCCCTTACTTTATGTTCCCTCATAGTTAACTGCCTCACCTGTGACGCAGTCGTCCTCTTTGAATTCTTGACAGCAACATATTTATTATACAACCTTTGATTATACTTGCATTAGCCCTCTTCACCAAACTTACAACCTCTACCCTGTTAAATTAGACACATATGCAACACTTGGGTATCTTTATTGAGGAAACGTTTCGTAACACAGTGGCTTCATCAGTCCAATACAAAGTAGAAAGTAGTAATAAGAGGAGAGTTTGAGGTAATCAGTCCCTCGGCCTGGAGTCGATGTGTTCAGTCCATCAATCTTAAATTAAATACAGCATAAGGCAAATAGAAGTTGCTTATATACATCCTGTCTGACACAGCAACTTCTTGGGATCTTGATACAAACGGATTCTTCAACATTTGTCCAAACCTTTGGACAAGGACCTACCTCGACTAGTGGATGATACCACTATGACCCCGCCTCCTACTGCTTCATCTCACCTGTCTACAGTATATAAGCAACTTCTATTTGCCTTATGCTGTATTTAATTTAAGATTGATGGACTGAACACATCGACTCCAGGCCGAGGGACTGATTACCTCAAACTCCTCCTCTTATTACTACTTTCTACTTTGTATTGGACTGATGAAGCCACTGTGTGGCGAAACGTTTCCTCAATAAAGATACCCAAGTGTTGCATATGTGTCTAATTTAACAACTTGTCGGTTCTCTGAACCATTCATCTACAACCTCTACCCTGCAGTGCTGTATGATCCTGGTGGTTTAGCGCTTAGTTTTGATTATAATTATTATAATAATGATCCTTGGATCAGAATTACATTTGAGGCAGTTTTTGAACAACATAGTCAAACGATTGTAAAGTCAACACTTCAAGTCTATATAAGCATAATATTTCTACGTTACTGGGGGATTGCCTAGTTGTATAGTTTTAGTTTAATATATTTCACCATAGCCATCCTGTGGCTATCAAGAGATACAGAGGGACAAATTGGTCCATTGACTGACTCAGATGATAGCGAATGTTACAGGGTAAGAATAGATCTGGTCACAATTAAAAGTTACAAAGGTAATGAACGGGAAGTGGTCACAATCATGACAGTTAAAAGGAAATGAATCATAATCACATCATATATACAATCAGAACAAATTACACATACAACACACATATATATATACACACACACGCACATACAACAGGCCCAGTTAACGACAGTGCATAGGACAAATGGAATCACACCATACATACCACACACACACACACACACACACAGTGTCCACCATTGAAGACACTGCAAGACTCCAAGCAGACATAAACCAAATCTTTAAATGGGCTGCAGAAAACAATATGAAGTTCAATGTTGAGAAATTTCAATTACTCAGATACGGAAAACGTGAAGAAATTAAAATCTCATCGGAGTACAAAACTAATTCCAACCACACAATAGAGCGAAAAACTAATGTCAAAGACCTGGGAGTGATCATGTCAGAGGATCTCACCTTCAAGGACCATAACAATGTAGCAATTGCATCTGCTCGAAAAATGACAGGATGGATAATGAGAACCTTCAAAACTAGGGATGCCAAGCCCATGTTGACACTTTACAGATTGCTTGTTCTATCTAGGCTGGAATATTGCTGCACACTAACTGCACCTTTCAAGGCGGGTGAAATTGCTGACCTTGAAAATGTGCAGAGAACCTTCACCGCACGCATAAGTGCGATAAACCACCTCAACTACTGGGAACACTTGAAGTTCCTAAACCTGTACTCTCTAGAACGCAGGCGGGAGAGATACATTATTATATACACATGGAAAATTCTCGAGGGCTTAGTACCAAACTTGCACACACAAATCACTCCCTACGAAAGCAAAAGACTCGGCAGGCGATGTAACATCCCCCCAATGAAGAGCAGGGGTGCCACTAGCACGATGAGGGACAACACAATAAGTGTCAGGGGCCCAAGATTGTTCAACTGCCTCCCAGCATACATCAGGGGGATTACCAACAAGCCCCTGGCTGTCTTCAAGCAGGCACTGGACAGGCACCTCAAGTCGGTACCTGATCAGCCGGGCTGTGGTTCGTACGTTGGACTGCGTTCGGCCAGCAGTAACAGCCTGGTTGATCAGGCTCTGGTCCAACAGGAGGCCTGGTCACGGACCGGGCCGCGGGGGCGTTGACCCCTGGAATTCTCTCCAGGTAGACTCCAGGTAGACACACACACACACACACACACACACACACACACACACACACACACACATACACACACACACACACACACACAAAAAAAAATACTACACACACACACAACAAAACACACACACACAAAACACTTTTTAAACACACACAACACACACGTGGCAATGCTTTATTTACAGGAAGCAAAGTCAGGGTATTTTTCCAGAATGGTCGGTGTATAGAGAGAACTTTGGTGACTTTTCCAGGACCACAACTCAAGTTGCAGTGTTTCTCTTCACCCTGTCTGGACCTCTTGATAAACACGATGGTTTCAGAGGCAGACTTATCTGTTAAAAGATACAAATCTTTCATGACTGAGATTTGTTACATTGTTTGCTTTATATAGAGCGGGGATGAACCGTTCTCCTGTTGCTGCAACTTCATAACGAGTTGATTGAGGATTGTTGATTATCAACACAATCTGTTGCAATAGATTTTCAGTGTTGAGAATACTGACCGTCTTCACTTTCTCAAGTCATATAAAACGAGGATGTAGTATCACAGTCACTGAATGTACTAGGATAAATCTTACTGACTACCTGATGTTATTTAAAATGGTGGAACAATGTTGGTCTCGATAACAATACATTCGTTCTTGGAGGTTTATGTTTGCTTTTTCTCAGGAGCATATTTGTAGCTTCAGGAGAAACAAGAATAACATCGACATTCTGCCCAACTATGACAACTGACTCGTGTTTATTATATTTATTAGTGGCACTCTGAACAATTAGTACATCAACATGATCCGTGGAAACTCGTGTCTACATCTATATTCAGAAACTTTTGTTTTATTTGCAAGTTTCCTTTTGGTCACAAAGAACGGAGAGGGAGAGTCCATCACTGCAGAAGGTCTACCCATATACTTGTCCAATCTCTTTTTAAAGTTACCCAAGGTTTAAGACTCCATCACCCTACTCTGAAGATTGTCACATGCAGCATTCTCCACCTGACCCAACATTCTCCACCTGACCCAGCATTCTCCACCTGACCCAACATTCTCCACCTGACCCAGCATTCTCCACCTGACCCAGCATTCTCCACCTGACCCAGCATTCTCCACCTGACCCAGCATTCTCCACCTGACCCAACATTCTCCACCTGACCCAGCATTCTCCACCTGACCCAGCATTCTCCACCTGACCCAGCATTCTCCACCTGACCCAACATTCTCCACCTGACCCAGCATTCTCCACCTGACCCAACATTCTCCACCTGACCCAGCATTCTCCACCTGACCCAGCATTCTCCACCTGACTAAATCCTATAAATACTCGTGTATCTTTTATCCAGGTAGATCTGTTTGTGACTCGATAAAGCCCACTGTGTGGGCGAAACGTTGTCAATAAACGATCACATTATGCTGCTTATGTGTTTATTTTTCCAGATACCCGAGTTGTCACAGACAGCACAGACAAGAGAGAGAGAAGACGACCGCTTGGAGAAGAACATACCCATGGCACTTATAAACTAAATAATATAGTTCTTAATAACTCTGAATGCGATTTTTTTTTTTTTTAGGAGTTCTGGTTAGCAGTAATCTAAAGCCAAGAGAACATGGATCGAGTCATGGCTCACCAATAGGAAGCAGAGAGTGTGCATAAATGGGGTTAAATCCGAATGGGGACTTGTAACAAGTGGTGTTCCACAGGGATCAGTCTTAGGCCCATTGTTATTTATAATATATACATGACCTTGACGAAGGAATTACTAGTGATATGAGCAAATTCGCCGACGACACGAAGATAGGTAGGATAATTGATTCAAACATAGATGTCATAGAACTTCAGGAAGATTTAGACAAACTTAATTCGTGGTCAGAAAAGTGGCAGATGCAGTTCAATGTAGATAAATGCAAGGTTCTGAAGCTCGGGAGTGTCCACAACCCAAGCACTTATAAGTTAAATAACGTAGAACTTAGCCATAGAGATTGCGAGAAGGACTTGGGGGTGATGGTAAGCAGCAACCTTAAACCAAGACAGCAATGCCTAAATTAGACACATAAGAACATAAGAACATAAGAAAGGAGGAACACTGCAGCAGGCCTGTTGGCCCATACTAGGCAGGTCCTTCACAATCCGTCCCACTAACAGAATATTTGCTCAACCCAATTTTCAATGCTACCCAAGAAATAAGCTTTGACAATTCTACCCACTCATGCCAAGTCCCACTCAAATCCAACCCTCTCACTCATGAATTTATCCAACCTAAATTTGAAACTACCCAAGGTCCTAGCTTCAATAACCCTACTAGGCAGACTGTTCCACTCATCAACTACCCTATTTCCAAACCAATACTTTCCTATATCCTTTCTAAATCTAAACTTATCTAACTTGAATCCATTATTGCGGGTTCTCTCTTGGAGAGATATCCTCAAGACCTTATTTATATCCCCTTTGTTAATACCCATTTTCCACTTGTATACCTCGATCATGTCTCCCTCATTCTACGTCTTACAAGTGAATGTAATTTTAGGGTCTTCAATCTTTCTTCGTAAGGAAGATTTCTAATGCTATGTATTAATTTAGTCATTCTACGCTGAATGTTTTCTAACGAATTTATGTCCATTCTGTAATATGGAGACCAGAACTGAGCTGCGTAATCTAGGTGAGGCCTTACTAATGATGTATAAAGCTGTAATATAACCTCTGGACTTCTGTTGCTAACACTTCTTGATATAAATCCCAGTAATTTATTTGCCTTATTACGTACGCTTAGGCATTGCTGTCTTGGTTTAAGGTTGCTGCTTACCATCACCCCCAAGTCCTTCTCGCAATCTGTATGGCTAAGTTCTACGTTATTTAACTTATAAGTGCTTGGGTTATGGACACTCCGAGCTTCAGAACCTTGCATTTATCTACATTGAACTGCATCTGCCACTTTTCTGACCACGAATTAAGTTTGTCTAAATCTTCCTGAAGTTCTATGACATCTATGTTTGAATCAATTATCCTACCTATCTTCGTGTCGTCGGCGAATTTGCTCATATCACTAGTAATTCCCTCATCAAGGTCATTGATATATATTATAAATAACAATGGGCCTAAGACTGATCCCTGTGGAACACCACTTGTTACAAGTCCCCATTCGGATTTAACCCCATTTATGCACACTCTCTGCTTCCTATTGGTGAGCCATGACTCGATCCATAAGAACATAAGAACATAAGAAAGGAGGAACACTGCAGCAGGCCTGCTGGCCCATACTAGGCAGTTCCCTCACAATCCATCCCACCAACAGAACACTTGCTCAACCCAACCTTCAAAGCTACCCAAGAAACAAGCTTCGACAATTCTACCCACTTGGGTATCTTTATTGAGGAAACGTTTCATCAGTCCAATACAAAGTAGAAAGGTGTAAGGAGAGGAGGAGTTTGAGGTTATCAGTCCCTCGGCCTGGAGTCGATGTGTTCAGTCCATCAATCTTGTTAGAAGTGTAGCACAAGGCCGTAGAGGTGGCTTATATGCTGTAATCAGGTGAGATGAAGCAGGAGGAGGCGGGGTCATAGTAGTACCATCCACTATTCTAAGTAGGTCTTCGTCCAAAGGTTGGACAAGTGTAGAAGAATTCGTTTGTATCAAGATCCCAAGCTGTTGCTGTGTCAGACAGGATGTAGATGAATGGTTCAGAGAACCGACAAGTTATAAATTAGACACATATGCAACACTTGGGTATCTTTATTGAGGAAACGTTTCTAACAAGATTGATGGACTGAACACATCGACTCCAGGCCGAGGGACTGATAACCTCAAACTCCTCCTCTCCTTACACCTTTCTACTTTGTATTGGACTGATGAAGCCACTGTGTGGCGAAACGTTTCCTCAATAAAGATACCCAAGTGTTGCATATGTGTCTAATTTATAACTTGTCGGTTCTCTGAACCATTCATCTACATCCTGTCTGACACAGCAACAGCTTGGGATCTTGATACAAACGAATTCTTCTACACTTGTCCAACCTTTGGACGAAGACCTACTTAGAATAGTGGATGGTACTACTATGACCCCGCCTCCTCCTGCTTCATCTCACCTGATTACAGCATATAAGCCACCTCTACGGCCTTGTGCTACACTTCTAACAAGATTGATGGACTGAACACATCGACTCCAGGCCGAGGGACTAATAACCTCAAACTCCTCCTCTCCTTACACCTTTCTACTTTGTATTGGACTGATAAAGCCACTGTGTGGCGAAACGTTTCCTCAATAAAGATACCCAAGTGTTGCATATGTGTCTAATTTATAACTTGTCGGTTCTCTGAACCATTCATCTACAGCAATGCCTAAGCATACGTAATAAGGCAAATAGATTACTGGGATTTATATCAAGAAGTGTTAGCAACAGAAGTCCAGATCTTATATTACAGCTTTATACATCATTAGTAAGGCCTCACCTAGATTACGGAGCTCAGTTTTGGTCTCCATATTACAGAATGGACATAAATTCGTTAGAAAACATTCAGCGTAGAATGACTAAATTAATACATAACATTATAAATCTTCCTTACGAAGAAAGATTGAAGACCCTTAAATTACATTCACTTGTAAGACGTAGAATGAGGGGAGACATGATCGAGGTATACAAGTGGAAAATGGGTATTAACAAAGGGGATATAAATAAGGTCTTGAGGAAATCTCTCCAAGAGAGAACCCGCAATAATGGATTCAAGTTAGATAAGTTTAGATTTAGAAAGGATATAGGAAAGTATTGGTTTGGAAATAGGGTAGTTGATGAGTGGAACAGTCTGCCTAGTAGGGTTATTGAAGCTAGGACCTTGGGTAGTTTCAAATTTAGGTTGGATAAATTCATGAGTGAGAGGGGTTGGATTTGAGTGGGACTCGCACATGAGTGAATGGAATTGTCAAAGCTTATTTCTTGGGTAGCATTGAAAAATTGGGTTGAGCAAATATTCTGTTAGTGGGACGGATTGTGAAGGACTTGCCTAGTATGGGCCAACAGGCCTGCTGCAGTGTTCCTCCTTTCTTATGTTCTTAAGTGTTCGCAGTAAAGCTAACAGAATTCTTGGCTTCGTATCAAGAAGCTCCAAGGGGAGCGCTAAACCTATAAGGGTCATACAGCACTTGGGGAATGGAAGGCATTCAGGTTTAATTCAAGGAATTGGAGCACAGGTCCAATTACTTAGATTAAACCCCCCTTTCCCTTCACCAGCATCAATGAACCTCACTTGAGGGGAACAAAGAGTATAAATAACAGGAGTCCTCAAGTTATACTTCACCTTTATATATCGTTGATTAGGCTTCAGTTATATAATGCTGCGCGGTTCTGGTCGCCGTATTACAGAATGGACATAAATACACTAAAAAGACACTACCTATACGACTCATCAAACAACACTGACCATCACCAGCCAGTGTTTCTTGTCCCCAGTTGTGTCCAGCATCTCGTACTGCACTCAAAACATCCATTAATAAGTTTATTTAAGTACAATTACTCAAATTTAGGTGACTACAATTATCGAAGTTGATCCCATGTATCAGAAATCTTACCTATGAGGGTAGACTGAGGCCCTGACTGTGCTCTCTAGAAAGGCGTAGAATTAGGGGGGATATGATTGAGGTGTATAAAAGGAGACATAAATAACGTGTTAAAAATATCTAACCATGACATGACTCACAACAATGGGTTTAAGTTGGAAAAATTTAGATTTGAAAAGAATACAGGAAAGCAATGGTTTGGTAATAGAGTTGTGGATGAGTGGAACAAACTCCCGAGTACCGAGTACCTAATGTACCTTTAAATTTTTAATAATACAATAAAAACTAAGCGTTAAACCCATAAGGGTCATAGAGCGTGTAGTTTTAAAAATAGGTTAGACAAGTAAATGAGTGGGTTTAGATTTGCGGTGTGAATTAGACCTGAAGAGTATAGGCCAATAGGCCTACTGCAGTTCTTAGGTTTTTCTTTTTCTTTTAGGAATACTATTAGGGTTATTTTATGTCATGTTTTATTGTCCTAGATTTCCTACAATAATGAAAAAATTATTAGAAAGAACAATAAAATCTCATTCTCATCCTTAACTTGTTGCAACGCTTCATATATATCAACAGCTGTTGTGTATAAACACTGATATTTAATTGTATAAAAATACTGAGAGGTTAGCATCTTTGTATATCCACTAAGAGGTATATATCTCTGTATATACATTAATAATAATAATATCTTTATTTACTACAAGTACATGTACAAGGTATACAGTCCTAGCTGACATCAATGACATACTACTATATAGAAAGTCACTTGTTATGCTGAGCATTTCGGGCAAATTAGGTCAATTTTGTCCCAGGATGCGACCCACACCAGTCCACTAACACCCAGGTACCCATTTTACTGATGGGTGAACATAGACAACAAGTGTAAGGAAACACGCCCAATATTTCTACCCTCTCCGGGAATCGAACCCGGACATCCATGTGAAGCAAAAGCTTTTGCCACCAGGCCACGGGGCCCCCGTGAGCTATATTGAGTTCCGTATCTCTTACCTGGAGTCTACCTGGAGAAAATTCCAGGGGTCAACGCCCCGGCCCGGTCTGTGACCAGGCCTCCTGTTAGACCAGAGCCTGATCAACCAGGCTGTTACTGCTGGCCGCACGCAGTCCAACGTACGAACCACAGCCCGGCTGATCAGGTACCGACTTTAGGTGCCTGCTTGAAGACAGCCAGGGGTTTGTTGGAAATCCCCCTGATGTATGCTGGGAGGCAGGTGAACAATCTTGGGCCCCTGACACTTATTGTGTTGTCCCTCAACGTGCTAGTGGCACCCCTGCTCTTCATTGGGGGGATGTTACATCGCCTGCCGAGTCTTTTGCTTTCGTAGGGAGTGATTTTTGTGTGCAAGTTTGGTACTAAGCCCTCGAGAATTTTCCATGTGTATATAATAATGTATCTCTCCCGCCTGCGTTCTAGAGAGTACAGGTTTAGGAACTTCAAGCGTTCCCAGTAGTTGAGGTGGTTTATCGCACTTATGCGTGCGGTGAAGGTTCTCTGCACATTTTCAAGGTCAGCAATTTCACCCGCCTTGAAAGGTGCAGTTAGTGTGCAGCAATATTCCAGCCTAGATAGAACAAGCAATCTGTAAAGTGTCAACATGGGCTTGGCATCCCTGGTTTTGAAGGTTCTCATTATCCATCCTGTCATTTTTCGAGCAGATGCAATGGCTACTTTGTTATGGTCCTTGAAGGTGAGATCCTCTGACATGATCACTCCCAGGTCTTTGACATTAGGTTTTCGCTCTATTGTGTGGTTGGAATTAGTTTTGTACTCCGATGAGATTTTAATTTCTTCACGTTTTCCGTATCTGAGTAATTGAAATTTCTCATCATTGAACTTCATATTGTTTTCTGCAGCCCATTTAAAGATTTGGTTTATGTCTGCTTGGAGTCTTGCAGTGTCTTCAACGGTGGACACTGTCATACAGATTCGGGTGTCATCTGCAAAGGAAGACACAGCACTGTGGCTTATATCCCTGTCTATGTCCCATATGAGGATGAGGAACAGGATGGGAGCAAGTACTGTGCCTTGTGGAACAGAGCTTTTCACAGTAGCTGCCTCAGACTTTACTCTGTTAACTACTACTCTTTGTGTTCTACTTGTTAGGAAATTATAGATCCATCTACCAACTTTTCCTGTTATTCCTTTATCACGCATTTTGTGTGCTATTACACCATGGGCACACTTGTCAAAGGCTTTTGCAAAGTCTGTGTATATAACATCTGCATTTTGTTTGTCTTCTAGAGCATCCAGGACCTTGTCGTAGTGGTCCAGTAGTTGGGACAGACAGGAGCGGCCTGCTCTAAACCCATGCTGCCCTGGGTTGTGCAATTGATGAGTATCAAGATGTGTGGCGATCTTGCTTCTTAGAACCCTTTCAAAGATTTTTATGATATGGGACGTTAGCGCTATTGGTCTGTAGTTCTTTGCTATTGCTTTACTGCCCCCTTTGTGGAGTGGGGCTATGTCTGTTGTTTTTAGTAACTGCGAGACGACCCCAGTGTCCATGCTCCCTCTCCATAGGATGTTAAAAGCATGTGATAATGGCTTCTTGCAGTTCTTGATGAACACGGAGTTCCATGAGTCTGGGCCTGGAGCGGAGTGCATGGGCATGTCATTTATTGCCTTTTCGAAGTCATTTGGAGTCGTGGTGATGTCAGATAGGCATGCGTCTGTCAAGTTCTGTGGCACTCTCATAAAAAATTCATTTAGGTCTTCGATTTTCAGTCTGGTTAGCGGCTCGCTAAAAACTGAGTCATACTGGGACTTAAGTAATTCACTCATTTCCTTGCTGTCATCTGTGTAGGACCCATGCCATTTAAGTAGGGGCCCAATACTGGATGTTGTTCTCGACTTTGATTTTGTATAAGAAAAGAAATACTTTGGGTTTCTTTCAATTTCATTTATAGCTTTTAGTTCTTCCCACATTTCTTGATTCCTGTAAGATTCCTTTAGTTTTAATTCGATGTTTGCTATTTCTCTGACTAGTGTCTCCCTACGTATTTCAGATATATTGGCCTCCTGTAGCCGCTCCGTTATTCTTTGCCTTCGCCTGTATAGGGAGCGCCTCTCTCTTTCTAGTTTGCATCTTCTCCTCCTTTTCCTTAAGGGAATTTGCCTTGAGCAAACCTCTAGTGCCACAGAGGTAATTTGGTCTAGACATAGGTTAGGATCCGTGATGCTTAGGCAATCTTCCCAGTTTATATCATTTAGGACTTGGTTTACTTGGTCCCACCTTATGTTTTTGTTATTGAAGTTGAATTTGGATTATTATTATTATAATCAAATAGAAGTGCTAAACCACAGGGGTTATACAGCGCTGCAGGTTATTGCAGGATGCAGGGAGAATGGGTTGTAAGAGGGAGATGGATGATTAGTAGGGTATGGAGTGCAGCAGGATGGTGGATAGTGCAGGGATAGAGGGTAGCAAGAGATCAAGGTAGAAGGGACTGAGGGAGGTGCTAGAGGTATAAGCTTCAGAGTTTGTGTAGTAAGTCAGTTTCTGTCAAAAAGTCAACGAGAGAGTCAGGATTAAAGGAGGGTCCATCTGCAAGAAGGGAAGGTAAAGAAAGAGCCGCAGAGCGAAGACGTCGTTGGAGGTAAATTCTGCGTGCTCGTTGATAGAGTGGGCAGTCCAACAGAATATGTCGAACAGACACTGGAACCTGACAATGCTCACAGAGAGGGGCAGGGAGCCTCTCCATGAGATACCTGTGAGTAAGACGAGTGTGGCCGATGCGAAGACGGGAGAGTGTAGTCTCCCAACCTTGACATTGGTGACAAGAAGGCCAGAAACCTATAACCGGTTTAATAGAATGAAGTTTGTTATTCAGCAGGTCAGACCAGCGTTGTTGCCAACGGGTGCGAAGGTGGGTAGCAATGACCGCAAAATAGTCCGTGAAAGGAACACCTCTATATGAAACTGGAAGGTCATGTACTGCTGACCGCGCAGCAGTGTCTACCTGTTCATTGCCCTGTACGTCAACATGACCAGGGACCCAACAAAAGACAATATCTTTATGCTTGCTAAAGATACGGCGTAACCAAAGGTGGATACGAAGAACTAGGGGGTGAGGTGTATCAATTTTATGGATAGCCTGTAAAGCACTAAGGAGTCTGAAACGACCACAAATGGTGACACAGGCATAGATGCAATCGGATAAGTGCCACAAGAATGGCATACAATTCAGCCATAAATATGCTAGCCGAGGGTAATAGATGCCCTCGTACGCGCTGTCCGGAAACACTGCTGCGAATCCGACGCCGTCAGATGACTTTGAACCATCGGTGTATACTGCGATGGCATGGGAATGAGAACGGAAATGGTCTAGAAAGAAAGAGCGAGAAAGCCGCCGTAGGTAGTTGGGCTTTCGCGCAAGGTGAGGAATAGAACAGACACGGACAGCAGTAACTTCCCAAGGGGGCAGGGGAAAGGAGATGTCACATGAACATATAGAGGTGGGAGCTGAAGGGAAGACAGGAGTGAATGTAGACGAAGAGAAAAGGGACGAAGTAAGCAGGGCGACGAACAAATAAGAGCGCCTACTAACATCTGTAACAATCCTATACATGGAAGGATTGTGGAGGTCATGAGAGCGAACAAAATATCGAATGCAATGTGCATCACGACGATCGGATAAGGATGGAATGTTCGCTTCTACATAGAGGCTCTCAACCAAGGAAGAACGAAATGCACCAAGGCATAAGCGTAATCCTTGGTGATGGATGGGATTAAGGATGGAAAGAGTACCAGGGGAGGCCGCTGAATATATCTGGTCACCATAATCGAGTTTCGACAAAATTAGGGCTGAATGTAGGCGAAGGAGAGTTCTACGATCAGCCCCCCATGAAAGATGTGGGAGGGTTTTAAGAAGGTTCAGCCTGGTGTGACAAGTTGCCTTCAGAGAGGTAATGTGAGGTTTCCAGGACAATCGACGGTCGAACAGGAGGCCGAGAAACCTGACTGTATCACGTTTTGGGATACGTGAGCCGTATAGGTACAATGGATGATCAGAGACCACTGAACGTCTAGTAAACATAATTTGATGAGTTTTGCCACTAGAAAATTTAAACCCGTGAGTGGTGGCCCAATCAGAAACCCGGTTGATGGCATGCTGGAGGGAAACTGCAATGAGGTGACAGTCAGCACCTGCACAAGCTATAGCAAAGTCATCCACATAGAGCGATGACCAAATATTGGATGGGAGAACAGAGGCCAGATTATTTATAGCAAGCAGAAAGAGTGTTGTGCTCAGAACACATCCCTGGGGGACACCTTCAGCTTGGACAAATTCCGGGGAGAGTTCATTACTAACCCGTTAGTTAGTTAGTTTGATATCTTTATTATGCACCCCATACCCATCCTGTGGGCGGTAGTCAAAAGATTACAGAGGTACATAATGGGTCCAGGGACTGGACCTCAAAGTTTGATAGCTGAGCAAGTTACAAAGGTAATGAACTCAGATGGTCACAATCATGACAAGTTACAAAGGTATTTGCAGATTACAGAGGTATATATAGGGTCCAGAGACTGGGCCCCAAAGTTTTGATAGCTGAACAAGGTACAATGGTAATGAATTCACTAGTTACAAGGTAATGAATCATGTAAGTAAATTTACTTACGTCTGTACATGGTTGCACTCATGAACAAATTATAAAGCAATGAGCAATCTATTAGTCTACACCCAGCCACAACTGTAATGAGTTATTGGTGCAAATTTTAATTGTTGGGTCACACACACACATATACATATACACATACATATACACACACACACATACATGTATATACATACACATACACACATATATACATACACCCACACACACACGTGGCAATGCTTTATTTACAGGGAGCAAAGTCAGGGTATTTTTCCAGAATGGTCTGAATATGGCTAAGGAGTGGGCCTGGGCCAAGATATTATATCTCCAAGTTGTGTCATAAGCCTTCTCAAGGTGAAAAAAATAGCGATAACCGAATGGTTATTCGCAAAACATTACGAATATACGTATCCAAGCGCAGCAAAGGGTCAATGGCAGAACGGCCCTTACGGAAACCATATTGACTAGGGAGAGACTATTGTGCGTCTCTAAATACCACATCAAACGTCTATTAACTAGACGTTCCATCACCTGCAAACTGCACTGGTAAGAGCGATGGGACGGTAGTGAGAGGAATCACGTCCCGTAGTACCTGGTTTTCGAAAAGGGAGAACAATAGCAGACTTCCACAGCTGGGGAAGAACTCCTTGTGACCATATGAGATTAAAGAGTCGTAAGAGGACAGTAAGAGCAGACTGATGTAAATGCTGTAGCATCGAATATGTATGCCGTCTGGCCCAGCTGCCGATGATCGGCAAGCAGAAGTGTTGCCTCCAGTTCTTGAAGGGTAAAAGGTACATTATAGGATTCTTCTCTAAAGAAGAAAAATCTAAGGGCTTTAACTCACTGGCAGACTTAGAAGAAAGGAACGAGGGGCATAGATGGAGCCCCTAGAAATGCGGACGAGATGATTACCAATTTCAGTGGCAACGGCAGAGGGGTGCTATATCGACACAGCAACCTGAAGAACAGGAGCCGGGTCGGGGAGAGTTACCACTTAATTTCCACACTTTCTTCCAGGTTGAATTTGGAGAAGGCTCCCGCGGCTGATCACATTTTGTTGATCTGGGGCTCCCCCATGCATGTCTGGATCTTTATTATGTTGTGATCTGAGTATATTGTTTTTGATATGATGACATTTAGTATCAGATCATCATTGTTGGTGAAGATGAGGTCCAGCATATTCTCTAATCTTGTAGGCTCTACTATATGCTGGTTTAAGGTGAACTTGGTGCAGAGATTTAAAAGTTCATGCATGTGTGAATTTTCATCTGAGCTGCCTCTGGTGTTATCTCTACTACCACATTGTTTGCAATGTTCCTCCATTTAGGTGCCTGAGGTTGAAATCCCCAGTAGCAAGATGTTGGGGGCAGGAGCTGGAAAGATTTTCCAGACAGTGGTCAATTTTCAGAAGCTGTTCCTGGAATTGTTGGGACGTTGCATCCGGGGCTTGTAGACAACCACGATGACCAGGTTTTGATTCTCGACCTTTATTGCTAATACGTACATACTTCAACTACATCATTTGAGGCCTTTAGTAGTTCTGAACATATAAGTGACTCTGTGATATACAGGCCAACCCCTTTTTGCCTGTTCACTCTGTCACACCTGTATAGGTTGTAGCCGGGATCCATATTTCATTGTTCAAGTGCCTGCAAACATAGCATTTGACTCTGTAAGCAGTCCACGAATGTAAGGTATCTTGTTGTTTGTTGCTGGCTTTAGACCCTGTATATTAGC